>CAWUFW010016772.1:0-293152 GCA_963921515.1 Calotriton arnoldi | reverse complement strand
TGGCTTATTCATGGCGGGCCTGATTCACAGAATTAACTTAAGACAAAATCCTAAACTTACTACCATTTTGAGTATTCACAGAAGGCACTTACTCATTTTGGTATTCACAGAAGGCACTTACTTACTCATTTTGAGTAACTTACTCATTTGTGTAACTTACTCATTTTGAGTATTCACAGAGGCACTTACTCATCAATGAGTAGAGTGCCTTCTGTGAATACCAAAATGAGTAACTGACTCATTTTGAGTAACTTACTCCTTTATGTAACTTACTCATTTTGGTATTCACAGAGGCACTTGCTCATCGATGAGTAAGTGCCTTCTGTGAATTCCAAAATGAGTAACTGACTCATTTTGAGTAACTTACTCATTTTGTGTAACTTACTCATTTTGGTATTCACAGAAGGCACTTACTCATTGATGAGTAAGTGCCTTCTGTGAATACCAAAATAGTAAGTTACACAAATGAGTAAGTTACTCAAAATAGTAAATAATGCCTTCTGTGAATACCAAAATGGTAAGTGCCTTCTGTGAATACCAAAATGGTAGTAAGTTTACTGATTTTGTCTTAAGTTAGTTCTAGTAGATTTGGCCTGGCAAATTAGTCTACCTGTGACTACTTTCCAGTTCCAGTATTGCCTTAAACAGATGCAAACAGGCAAATATGAAAGGTTGGGTAAAGAATACATTAAGACATCCTGGAATTTACCTTACACATATAGATGTTGGAGTGGGGATCGTGAAGTGTTTCTAAAGCGGTACACACTGTGAAAGTGCACTGAAGCGGTTCACTGATTTGTCAGGACATATCTTTACACGGGGCTTAGTAATGGTTCTGTGGCAAATTTGTCCTGCCACCAGCAAAGTACACCAGCTGCTGTGATTAATCCAACGTTTGGCCAACTTTCTAATGGGAGTTACCTCATGTTGAATGATCAGAGTTGCTGTGGCATGTTGCCAGGCATCCCATATCTAGTAACGGTCAACTCCAGGGTCACTTGCTGTATGCAAGTATTGTTTGCCCCAATAGACACAGTCAGGGAGTCACCTTTATGGCCTTCGTTGAATGTCTCTTTTATACGATTTGATACTTTAAGCAGAATAGAAAGCCATGCTTATACAACAATCCAGTGCCTTTGACCTCGGCCAAAGAAACCTATGATCTACAAGTTGCAAGGACTTCGGCTGAGATACAGGCTTTAATTCTTACAAACTGCCCTATACATTTTGTAGAAATGATAGGACGTGTCTTTAACATGTCTGATACAAGCGGAATTGTACATGTATTTAAGACCATCTGTTCCGGACTATTAGCACCTTTCCAGGCTGTCCTCGGAATCATCCCAAACTTCGCACATTCGGTGTTTGGTGGTGTGCCGTTAATTCTAGCACTTGTTGTAGGAGTTCTGTTTCTATTCCTCCTACTACGCTATGGCAAGCCTCTTCGCCAACATCACTCCGAGCGATGTGGAGAGAGCCCTCCTTGAACGGAAATGCCGTGAGTGAATAGTACAGCTTTTGGGCATGCCTCGTCTATGGGAACTTAATACAACGTGGTTCCTGTCATTCAGACCAATCTGGCAAGATTGCATCTTACCTGTTCTACGCTGCCTGTTTTGCGATGAAGAATGCGTGCTAGACACCTGTCTAACACTCCCATCAGTCATGCCAACGGATATCGATGCTCTGCTGGACCCGATAACGGCCCATGCTGTGTGTTGTCCCCAGAGGCTTCCAATCCTGATGGCGGCATTTATTGAGATCTCACAGATGCTTCCGGCTGCTGCTGAGGTATGAGATGGATCAACGGGCACACAGGTAACAACGGACGCGAACATTGCTTCTTCTACTGAAGGCGATGTTTCTCATCTCTGTGCAATTACCCTTCTGAACGAGGTGTTCCAAATGTCACCAACTTCGGTGGACGATATTTTGGCTACGGAAATAGATGATCTAATGTTTACGCCAGACCCATACACTGACTTTGATTCGGCTCACAGTGTACTAGGGCAACAATGAAATTTGGCCTTCATATTTTCAAAGCTTGGAACTATTCCCAGAAATTGAACTTTTTCTTTTAAAAAAAATGTTGCTCGATAGAAAAGACATGGCAAATGAACAATCTGCTTACAGTAGAACTAGTCTTATAAAACGGACTTCTTTGAATACTTCCAGGGACACATTGTCACCTTACTTGTCCTAACATTTCATTTAATTCTATGATATGCAATGGCTCCTTATTTAGGCATTAACCGTGCAACTCAAATACAGGCATGGTCACCGACATCCGTCCACCCCTAACGTCACAACGAGTTCTTAGAAACCAGACCCTTAAGCTTCGGGAGTTCCCTAGCACAGGACTATTGATTTCTCAAGAACTCATCTATTATATATGAACCATTATACCATAAGGGTTCATTCCTGACGTCTTCCTCTGTCCGACTTTACGTCAATGCTAACAATCCAAGACACCTACCAGGTATAAATATACCTTCCATTGCCCAAGCAAGTTAGAGGAGACCTCGACTTCAGAGGAGCCCGTATCCCGGCCTGACGCACTAAGAAGACGCTGTCATTTCTGCACGCAGACGAATCCAGCTTCCAGTGTTCTGACTCCCTTCGCAGGGTGTTAGAGTTCCAGATCCGGCAAGAGATTCCCACCTCTCTCATTCTCAAGGTATGGAGCTGACTAGAACCTAGAGGGACTCTTGGCATACCATACTTGGCATACTAGACTTAAACATACTCTTAGTATACCAGACTAGAGAATACTCCACCTACTTCTACCTTTCCCTACACCTAGACTAGGTTAGGTACATTGGGGTAGAACTAGCTTAGAGACGCATCGTATGAGTACTCGCATTTTTTAGCTCATGTTATTTATGTACGTGAATATATGCTAAAAGAATAATGCTAGCGCAGTATTATTTATTTCTACTGCTTACGCTGTACATTATTTATCTTGCATACTGTCTTGTGATCATAACAGCACATATCTCTTACATGAGAAACAAGACTGTTCAATAAAACCTTTTATTGAAACGCCTCGTCTTTCCTTTCTGTGTAACTCTGTAGAAACAAAGCATGCACAATTGACTGAGTGGAAACTGTTATCTATTGTTTCAACGATTCTGAGACGTGTTCCGATTCTAAAGGGAAACAAAAGTTGTCATGTTTTTCGGTTGCCAGAAACTACTCCTTTCTTATTCTCAAGGAGTTTCTAGTGGCCTCTGAGCTAGCTGGCACAAGTAATTAAGTTTAATATACTCGATAGGGACATACCTGACCTTAGTCCTATGTCAAGCCTATAGGTTATATTATTCCAATGCGCAGAGCCTATTAGGGAAGATAGGAACTACACTACATTACAGCACAAGCTAATTTGTCCTCTATTGCTACCTAATTCTCTTGTTTTAGGGAAAGCGTCACTCTGAGGAAAGATGGAGGGGGATATTCTCAACAAATTGCGAAAAATATCGCTAACCTCAGTTAGCGTGAGTTTTCTTATCGTCGTGTACCGCGGGAAATTATCGCCGTGTTAGCGGCGTATTCACAACACGTCGCTAACAGGCGATAGTTTCCCCTACCGGGTGAAATGTCCGGCGATAAGATTAGCGGCACGGCGATAAAAATCATCACGCTAACGTGAAAAAAGTGGCGATGGGCCAATTAGCGGCCAGGAACGGCATGCTAATTAGCGTCAGCGCACCGTTTTTCACGTTAGGCGGGAAAATCACTATAAAACGCCCGCTATGCAGCCCATACACAAAAAATAAAAAATAAAAATAAGAACCATTTGAGACGAACCATGGAGGAAGCAGGACCCAGCACAGAGGCCAACAACAACCCCACAAACACCCAGGAGGACCAGCCAGAGACCCAGGGGAAGGGCAAGCAGAAGAGGAAGACGCGGTTCAGTCAGCAGGAAAACCAGGTCCTGATTGCGGAGGTGACAGAACACCAACAACAACTTTTTGTCACATCTACTGTGTCATTGGCAACCAAAAATGCAATATGGCAGTCCATCGTGGCCAAGGTGAATGCTGTCGGAGAGGTGAGGAGGACAGTGGACGACTGCAAGAAGCGCTGGCATGATGTTAAATGCAAGACCAAGCTGAAACTTGCAGCCAACCTGAAAGCAGCAATGCAGACTGGAGGTGGGAGTCCAGCGCCACAGAAGGAGCTGGATGTGTTGGAGGAACAGGTGTCCCAAGTCATCAGCGAGGAGATGGTGGTTGGAGTTCCGGGACAGGATACTGCTCAACACGACCAGACACAAGACGAACAGGGTGAGTACCAACCATGGACTGGGGGGACAGGGGGAGATGGGCCCAATGGCACTAATGCACAATTAAATATATCGCAGTGCACACCCACAATGACTGTGGATCATGTCCCAGATCCCCTTGGCCCAGGTGGCATAGACACATATCACCCTACTCAACCAATACATTGCAAGACACATATTGGTGGACTCACAGACCTGGAAATGTGTACAGAAAAGTCAAACAAATATAGTCCAAGTATCATATCAGACCACAAAATAAGGGCTACGTGAAAGAGCAAAGGCCCACATTGATTGGAGATGCGGCAGGCTGTCAAAATGGCCTCCTTGCCTCCACACCACGCATATGCATGTGCCCTTATGTCGGAGTTGTGTGCAAGAATGTGCATGTGCATCAAGGGGGACACAACTGCACATACACAATCTTGCACACAACGCAGACACACGTGCACAATGCTGCATGTCTGCTGACATTGGTGGTGGCATGCCCACTCATGCACATGTGTTACAGCAAACAAATGATGGACGGAATGCTGACAATGCAAACATTCTCCCCCAGTCAAAAGATCTGGGTTAAATTCATCGTTCTTTTGCCCACTACGCCACCCCAGTTTGGACCCAGCCATATGCAAATCATTCTTGACCCTGTGCCCCATGGGAACAGTCCAGACCGAACTGCCAGGCCAGGTCCTCCCTGGACCGGAAACAAGCAATCTGGGACCGGTTTCAGGGTATGTCACCCTTCTTCAGCCAGGCTAGCTTGAATCCAGTGGCACAGTGAGCAAGGGACCCACGTCTGGGCATACCCATCCCACTTAGGGCAAAAAGTGTTACAGCAAACAAATGATGGACAGAATGCTGACAATGCAAACATTCTCCCCCAGTCAAAACATCTGGGTTAAATCCATCGTTCTTTTGCCCACTACGCCACCCCAGTTTGGACCCAGCCATATGCAAATCAGTCTTGACCCTGTGCCCCATGGGAACAGTCCAGACCGAACTGTCAGGCCAGGTCCTCCCTGGACCGGAAACAAGAATCCTGGCATGATCAGTCACACACACAGTGCATCCTCATGTTTAGTATCAGAGAGATGCGGCCCTGTGCAAACGATTTGTATAAGCGTGCTGTTGAGGAAAGGGGGCCATGTAGACATCCTGCCACATCTCCAGTAAATGTTTGCCTGCTTGTCCAAGAGATGCAGTCCTGTGTACACAGTGACGGCTTGCAGTGGGAGGGCTGTGGGGCGGTGGTGTGGGGTGGTGGTGAGGAGCGGGGGGCGGGGCAGGATGGGGGCTAGTGGAGTTGTACACACGACTGGCTTGAGTTAGGTAAGTAAATAAGTAATTCTAACATTTTACCTTGAGCTTGTTGCATCGCAAAGTCGGCGATGCATCAAATGCAAGGTAAATAGTTCAATTAATTTATTTACTCACCTAACTCCAGCCCGTCCTGTGTCCGACTCCACTACCCCCCATCCTGCCCCTCCCCGCCCCACCTCCCCGCACCACCGCCCGCAGCACTCCCACTGTGAGCCGTCACTGTGTGTACACCAAGTGAGAAACCATCTAGTGAGGCTGCATACCAGAAACACATGCAATGCCACAACAAACTGATCATGCAGCCTACTGGCTCAAAGGTGCATATCCCACAATGCACACAAACAGCAGACTTCACGCAAAAGGTGCTGTAATACAATGAGCAGGGGGGCTATGCCTACAACACCACAGTGCGGGGACAATGCATAACAGGAATGCATCAACCAAATCTGTTCAGAATGACTTGTCTGTGTGCCAGACTCACAGAACTACAATGTCCCTGTAAAGATGTAAGACAACCAAAGTATGACAACAAGCAAGGATAGCAAAGTTGCAACAAATAATGACAACTAGCCAAATGGCACACTCACCCCTTAGGTCATTTTGAACACCTCTACTCTCAAAAGTACACATCTGCCATACAGAAAACACCATTCCACATCAGTCCTGGTGTGAGTTGCCCATTTCACCATTATGTGCATGTAAACCTATCTGTTTGGTAAGTCAACTGTGTCAGTGAACAAATATGAAGTCATTGTTGTTATCACCCACACGCAAAGCCATGCATTGGATATTCGTCACCAGGACAGCATGTATCATCCATGTGACCAGCTGCGTGGCACATACACAAACACACATCACCCTGCCATTTGCATCTGTTGGGAGGGTGACAGTGACAAGGCCTGAGCACCACCAGTACGCATTAGGAAATCCACATCCATCAAATCCAGGAACACTTATACACCACACGTAGGGTCAACGTTGAGGATAATGGGTTTTGACACTGTCTGTCCAGCCAGCAACAACAATAGAAACTCACGCAGCACCATACTCACAACGGGTAAGCCAACAGGAGGGCAGTAAGCACTGCATGCTAAACAAATCATGACTGACGACATGCACACAAGACAAATCACAATAGACAAAGCTACCTGGATGCACATGTGTACAGCATAGTGCAGCACACATTGAAACAGCAAGTAGGCCTTAGTAGCCAATGTGCCTAAAGGGGGCCCTCCTCACACATAACTAATCTCGCAACAAACACATGCACATGTGCAGTACACAGAAAAGGTGCGGGTCAGTGAGCCACACTGACAAGGCAAGTGATAGTGCATGATGAATAGCGTGCCTGCACCCCAAACATCTCAACATGGTGCAGGCCACGTCACCGAGGTGGGTGAGTGTGGACCACATCCCTAAAGGAGCAGGTCACACTCTGCCACATCCTTGTGTACATAAAACCCCTGACGTAAACAAGACATCTGCTGAAAAACTATGCACAAGTGCCCCAACTCTGACCAAGACACATATTTACCCCAGCTTGCAACATCTCAGCATTGTAAATGCACAGAAGTGAAGGCTCACTGCCTGAAAGGGATAAGCGGTATCAAAACCAAAGCTGCATGGGCGAGTATCCCACAATGCAGCACACACACATAAAAATCGGAGCTCATCAACATTGACTACAATGTGGGACAAACTGCATCACCTTCACATCTGAACAGAGGACACAACTGGTGCCGCATGTGTGTATAAACTGGCCAATAACATTTGTCATAGCTGTAAACTGTGATATTACAATGTACAAGTACAACCTCATATCCGTGATGTAGTAGAAAAAGTCAACATCCTGCAACAAATAGGCAGCTTCTCCCAAACAGTCACAATGTACATTGTCATGCAGTCTGCTTGTAAACTCATCCAATGCATGATCATTCATGAAACACACAGTTAAACTGCATCTCCCCTTGACATTGCAGAGGGAGAAACATCACCTCCTGAACAGCAGCCTGTCCCACTCTTCACTGATGAATAGGAGGAATTCGCCACCATCAACACGGACACCCTCCAACAGCTGCTAGACTCCATCAGCACCCCATCTCCAGGAGCAGGGCAACCCAGCTGCATCATGCAAACCCCACCCCCTGCACAAACCACACAGTAGCAAGCACTTACCACCACAGCTGTCTCCCAGGACCTCCCGGACCCACACCTGGCATTCCAACGCTGTGTGTTAGAGGTCCGGCAGGAGATGGCTCATCAGGTGCGGGTGGGGTTTGACAGCCTGGTGGCCAAACTTAATTCTGTATGTGGGTATCTGAGTTCCATCCGGGACCACCTACAAAACATCATGGACACCCACAGTCCACTCAATGCTCTCCAACACTCTATGGCTGACATCGCTGGAGTCATGACTCAGAGACAGGAACAACTGTCCAGTCAGAGTGGCTCCAGCGATGGCAGACAGGAGTTGGGCCGCATGCGGAGGATAATGGAGAACATGGAGCGGATGCAGGTGGAACAATTGGCTGCTATGGCTGCACACCAGCAAGATGTAGCTGGAATCTTCCATGCCCTGCAGATCATCATCACTGCATTGCTGCAGCAAGGTCTGGCGCAGATGAATGCTGCTGCTTCTACATCCACATCTCCGCCCCTGATGTGTCAGTGCCTCACGGTGCTGCAGCCAATCTACCACCACCCACATGTGAGGCACATGACACATCAGAGGACGAAGATGTGGATGATTCTGCCTTATTACAGAGGAGGAAGCGGTAGCATTCATCTATGCCAAATGGCCTGTTTCTACTTGGTTCTGGGCTCAGTATCATGCCCCGGAATATCACCTTCCACTGTCCCCCGATACACTCTGTGACACTCACCTTGGACCTCGACATGGACTGCCATATTTTGTCTAGTTACCAATGACACAGCAATCAGACTGCTGACTGAACTCTTCCTCATCCTTTGGACTTGTCAACCCTAAAGGACTCTGTCTGGCCCTCCACTGGCATCAATGTAATGTGGGGATTGCATGGCCAAGTACTGGTCCAGTCTCCAACTATGTCAACGGATATGTGAATAAATATTTTGAAGTCACACAGATGTCTGTTGGCCATGACCAATCCAGTATAGCAGTCTGTTGAAATGTAGGAGCAGTGAATCCACCAAAAGGTACACCCAGGGAAATAATAAAAATGTACATGTTTTACTGTGATCCAGATAGGCAGTGAGATGACCAGGTATGTGTGAACCAGCTGTGCCCCCATTGCTCCAATACAACAATCTAGAAATATCCCAACTTAGCCCCACATCCATGAAGGAAATAGGAATGTGTGTAATAAAAGGCAAAGTCTGTTGCAGGCCACAAGTAGTGTCCCCCTTTACAATTGCAAAAATAATATCTCTTGGCATATCTACTCACACTCTTCAGGGTGGACGAAGCTTGTTGTGATGGAGCACATTGCATGTCACATCCCAAGATGGGGCACACCACATACACATTGATGAAGATACGTAAGGGCACGTGTCTACCAGCCACAAATTGAACCACAATGTCTACCTCAGTGAAGTAGAGTTGCCAATAGGGACTCACCCCAAAGTGTAAGGCGTCAGTCAGCCCCTTCCTGTGGACGAACAATGCTTACTGACTTTGGAGCCCTCACATGCTGTGACCACTGTGAGCGGCTAGGGCAATGTGACAAGGGATGTGTGGTGCACTGCACTGAGCATATAGTCAGAAGCAGTGACACCATTTCAAGGGTGGCATCACTATGAGCCAATGCCAAAAGGTAACAGCTGGGAGAAGTGGCCATGACACTGGCACTACAGGGAGCAATTCAACATTTCACCTCTTGTGTGCAGCAGAACTGTGTGCACGCAGAAAAATGTTAACGGTGACAAAACCATGACTTTCAAACTTTAGTGATTCACAAAAGGCATTTAGGTGAAGTGAAGTCAGTAAATCTAATTGTACTACTCCTAAATGCCAGTTGTGAATACCGGAAAACGTAAACGCATGACATACTCTCAGATGACTCATGTGAATCAGGCCCACTGTTCTGCCATATGCAGTTCACAATGGACCCACAGAAAGACTACTACTCGCATGGCCCGGAGGTTCAGCCTCCATGTACAGGAACATATAATTCAAATGAATCTGACACACTTGCACTGTGCAGCAAGTGTGACAAGGTCTGTGCAATGTAGATGGACTCAGCGCCAGGAGCATGTGAGATGCAGGGCTATGACGCAATCTGTGGTACCCGGCGCATACATCCATCTCCATGATGGATAACAGTAGCTTCTATAAAATCCTCTCAACACCATGTCCCTACTCTGTGTTGTAAATGTGCAACAATGTGCTGTCCAACTCCACGAGTCACACTTAAGATGTATAACTTCACAAACGACTGCCCCTAGACGAGGCCGTAAATCCTACTTGTCACCCTGTTATCCATGCTAATTTACTGTGCTCACATCTAAGGTATCCTGACACAATCCATCCTGCTAAGTAACATGTCATGACCACACTTACACATTCAACGGAGTGTCCAGTGATGATATGAGATGCACAAGGTGAAAAGCCACACTCCACCACATCACCCCGGACATAAGTGCAAGCAGAAATCAAAACTAGTAACCATTTATTATAAAATTACCAAATGTATCTTTCCTAAACTACCAATAATCATAACTACTACTAATCTAAACTAAGCTAACTAGAATAAAGTGAAAGAGTACCTGAACTCTACTCTAACTAATCCTAAACACGCAACAACATATCTAATACATCAACCCCCCTCTCATCCTTAAGGCACATCACGAGACAGGACAAAGACATATAAGCTATACACAAACTAACTACACACTTAACCTACACAAAGATATATTTTTTTGTATTTTTTAGATTTTTTTTAAACCACAAAGACATCAACCCCCCCACTCAAAGGAAAAGGAAACGTATCCCCAAATACTATCTAACAATAATAACCTAAAACTACCTTAACATCTAACACTACCTATGCCTACACTAAAACTACACTACCTAACATGTAAAATACTTACCTAACACTACCTAAAATACTAGATTAAACATTGGGGAAAGGGAGAAGAGGGGAATGGGGCTCTACATGGGCAGGCATCATGGTAGTCCCAGGGCTTTCCTCATGTTCCCCATGAGCCTGGTCTGCTCGAACATCTCCCTCCTAATCTCTGCCAGCATCACATTGTTGTCCATCAGAGTCCTCCTGTCCCGCAAAGTGAAAGTCACAACCTGATCGGCAGGTGCAGGTGGCATTGTCCCCTGTGTGTGTGAGGTTGTAGGGGGATGGGACACTGCCTGTCCACGCTGGGACCCACCACTGACGCCAGAGGGTCCTGGGATGGCCTGTGTGCCAATTTTTCTCCCACGTGTTGCTACCTCGGGCACCGACTTCCAAGTGCCAGCTTCCTTGTCTTCCTGGTACCTCCGTTCCATGTTGCGGTACCCTTTCTCGACCTTCCTTATGTGGAGGTACCGGTCCTTCCTCACCTGGAAGGCATGGGACTCCTCTGGCGTCATGTTGTCTGTAAAATATGAACAATGGAAAATTGTGAGTCCTTTGGACTATGTCAATGTTCTCCATTCAAATATGGCATACAAGATCACTTAAAAATGGGAGCCTACACTCTAGCCTAACTATGTGTATTCAGAGAGTGACCTGCACAACAAAATGTTGAATCCAGGATCAGTGACTACATGCTGGGGAGACTGACATGCCAGTGCATGGCATGGGACATATACAGTCACAACCAAATGAGACTGTCAGTGTAAAATGATGGTGCTGTGACATACCCTGACTGAGGGTGACATGTACAAGGAAACAGAGGAGGGAGGCATTCTCCCTCCGTGTGTAGCGCCACCCTCATCCACTCCTGCAACACAGTGCAGCATCATATGTACGATGCTCATGTGCAGCCCTGCGTGTCCCCCAGAGACTATGTGCAGTGCATCAAGTCTGCACAAACACAGGCACTCTTGTACAAGAGTGCAAGGGTGTCTGTGTGCAGGGGGGGTTGTTAATGTGTAGGAAGGTTACCCTACCAGCACAGGAGCAATACTGGGACAGACCCACTCACACTTTCATCTGTGCTGCATCATGCAGCACACATGGAAACACGTCAGGTGGCTGAACACTGACTTGTACATGAGGCGCTGGGCCTCTCTCCACCACTACTTCACAATAGGTGACGCGTTGCTGCCCAGAGGGGGAAACATAGTTTCATATGAATTGTCAATCATGCATGTCTTGGATCCACTATTGTCACTCTGTAGTAAATTTCACTATGCAGTCCTTCACAATGCAAACTGTTACATGGCATTCCCCATTGTAACGTCAACCTGGAGTCATAATGGTTAATGTGTTATAATGGGCAATGCATTCTCCCAGAGAGCGTTGTAGAGGCCTGCATTGTTAAATATATGGCACAGCAATAATTGCAAGACTAAAGCATGCGTGGTAAATGCATGCGGAGGGATGTCACCAAATTGTGCAGAGGGGCTCATTCGCCTGAGCCAGAGTCGAGCAGGGAATTACCCCAAGGAGGAAGCATGACAACACCATTGCAGTGGCCAAACATGCCTATGTGATTCTTTAGGCCATCTTTGCTAGGTGTTTGTGGAACGTGCCATTGACATGCTTGGCTCAGAAATATGCACTGCTACTTCTGTGAAGCTGGTATGCAGCATACCTGCGAAATAACTTTGACGACCTGTGTCTGAGCACGCACGGCCTGAAAACCACAGCCTCCTTGTGCATGATTGGTCACACTTGCACAGTCATCTCAGTCAAGGATGAACATGCATTCCATGTCTGCTGATACTCATCAGCTACACCACTTACATGTCTCCTATCCTATCAGTGCACTCTGTCATCCACATGCATGTGCTGTAGTGACAGAACCCATAGACCTAATTTACATGTGCAACACTGACTGGGGATGTGCAAAGTTACAACTGGAAGACAAATGCAGAGCTCCACCTTAACCTACTGATTCATACACACTTATGACTTCAACAAAACATCATCACACTGTAGGCAAGGTACATGTGATACACACCCATACTGCATACTACGCCATCGCTTGTTTTAGCCAGCCATTCATGATACCGCACTATGCCAATATATGATGTCCAAACTCACCAGTGGCATGTGGGTCCTTGAACTTGTCGATGTCCCCCTGCGTGATGAGAGGTTGTCCAGCTGTGAGACATAAAACCCAATATGTGTTGGTATCAGACGTGAAATCACACGTGTCATATTCTTCTTACATATCATCACCATTACAGACAATGCTCCGTAACTGTACTGTTGCGTAACATGTTTGCTAAATGATTGGGTCTACTTTGCCTGCCATTCACACAAGACCTGTGAATGCTGAGTCGGGCCAGACAAGATGACAATGCTAGCAAACATGCGCATTCTAGTTGTGTGACACATTCACAAGGCCCCATTTCTAAACGCAACATGATGTTATACATGCTCTGTGTACGATTGTATCGCTGCCGATCGCACAAGGCTGTTTCACAGGTGTTGGTGGTGTATGACACTCTGGGGATGTCCTATTACCTATGAGCTATTGTACATGTTTCAAAGATTGTCACACGGAGCATATGTACAACGGAAGCGTAGCAAGCGTACAAATATTCATGTGCACAGCATTTGTACACTTCCTTTTGTGCAGCACACAGGTTCCAGAAACAATGCCTTGGATTGTTCAGGTACAGTCACCCTTCCTGTGCACAAACAATCTTTGTCCTGCACGCAGTATTGCACAATGGTGCCAGCCTTGGCACTACAGTGCTAAGTGTTGCGCCAGCGCAGTGGATAACACCAACCTGCACAATATGCTTGTCAATATGATGCAGCATTGTGTTTCTGATGTGCCAACGTTAGGCGTGAACGCATGACGTCTTCCGCCTCACTCTGCCACATTTTAGCACTTGGACACCAGTGTGTCACACACGTAAATTCTGGCTTTACATTACAGTGTTCATAATTAAATTTGGAGTTTCAACTTACCACACTGTACGCCAACGATGACTCCCAGGTGGTCCAGCAGGTCACCCTCATGGGCCAGGCAATCCTGCCAGCAGTGCTTCCATTGGTGCACAGTCCGGTCCACCCCAAAGACACGCAGCATCTGCGCCTGCACACGCTCCCACCTGACCTTACGCACCTTGACGTCATATCCGGAGAGGATACGGCCTCCCATCTCCACCACCCGGGGCAGGTAGAAATTAATCAACCAGAAGTAGCCCCCCAATTCCCCCTCGGACATCCTGCCCTTTCTGCCCACACCCACCATCTCCCTGCACACGCGTAACCCACTGCCACAAATCAAAACCCAATATAACAGACCCAACAACTACCCAATAAGTTAACTACCCCAAGACAAACAGCCGACAAGATTGAGGACAAGGGACAATTAAACATATAAAAACAGGTACACCACACTTCACAGAGACACTATCGACAGGACACAGGACACAGCAACACTCTCCAATTCAACAATCTGGAGCACAAACCACCAAACACCTCCAGCACTCTCCACAATCACCAGCAATGTGCTCAAAAGAGAAAGTGAAAGTGCACAGCACTCCTCCAGTAAACAGGAAGCATGCAGACATCACTTCCTGTGTGTTTGCAGCCCGTTTTTTGACGTAGCGATGAAAATCTGCACACAAAAAGGCTTTGGGGTAACATTTCGTATAGTTCAATGTGTTTAGCGATGTATTTTCCATCGCTAGTATGAAAAATACATTGCATTTTCGGAAATGCAGGCATTTTTGCACTCTAAGTGCAAGTTCTTACACAGGTGAACAGTCTTAGATGAAATTTCATTTCTTGTCCCAAAGAACCCCATGAAAAGCTTGATTTGACCCCAAATGACACCCTTAATTTCATAATTGACCCCAAATGACACCCTTACTTTCATAATTGACCCCAAATGACATCCTTAATTTCATATTTGTTCTCAAATGACACCATTAATTTCATATTTGTCCCCAAATGACACCCTGATATTCATAGTTTACCACTGTTGACACCCTATATGTAATTTTTATCCACATATGACACGCTGAACAGTAGAATTTTGTACCACATTTGACACCCTAACATGTCTAGTTTAGAACAAATGTCACCCTAAACAGCATCTCTGTTCAGAGGTGACATATCCACTATCAGCTTAAAATTGTGATATTGTTACCACTTAATGTTACACTTACACTTGTCAGGGTGATGTACTCATGCGGAGGAGAAACATGCACACAGGGTATGTGTGTAGTGTTTTTTGTTTACATATACTGTGCTTGGGGCAATTTGGACTCATATAGCATTGCTAAGGACAGTCACGATGTGACGTGCTCAGGTGAAGAAATTGTTTATTATTCTGTTCCTTCGGGCTGTTCCTGCTGCAGAAGCTGTGGAGTGTGCTCCACCTGCCTCATCTTCCTCATCATCCTGAGCATCGTCCGGTGCATCTGGCACTTGGATCCATGGGGCATTGGTGCGTACACATATATTGTGCAATACACAACATGCTTTGATAATCTTGCACACTATTTCTGGGCTGTACAGCAGTCTTCCACCTGTGATGTCAAGGCACCGGAAACGTGACTTTAGCACGCCAAATGTGCACTCCACAATGCCCCTGGTGCGTACAAGAGCCAAATTATACAGACTCTGGGCCTGGGTGTTGGTGGCTCGGAGGGGTGTCATCATCCATGGGGTGAGTGCATATCCTTGATCACCTGTAACATGTAATGTCGAGATGTGTCCATTATTAGTTATGCATTCTGTGTGGGCAGTGTTAATAGTGTTGTGGTGTGTGATTGGTGCTACTTTGGGATTAATGTTTGCCATGTGTAGCTTCTGACAAAATGACCAGCATCAATGCGATTTGCATTGCCTCAAAGCTGCTCGTCCCTCCCCCCGAGCCTATTTACTTGTGTGCGCTGCGCGGTTGCATCACTAGCACTCCAACAGTGCACCAATGTCAGGCCTGTCTGCACATGTCCGCATGCCTGACACCTACACCAGCAGGGTCCCTGGCTCTCCTAATGTCTAGCGCTACCACTCATCCGCACTCCTCACAGTCTAAGCCAGGAGAATGTTTAGATGCCAATGGGCCACACCAGACACGGCTCACGTTCTGTTCAGCTGATGCCGCTGCCACTAGACCTTCCCCACCACCCAACACCTGCAGTTTCCAATCCAGACCTGCCACAAAGCAACAGTCAGTGACACCCTCACCTGCAGGGCCCACAGAGGGCGGGAATGCTTTGCAATCACCATCAACATCATCACACGCCACGTCATCCACTCCATGAACTATGTACTCATCCATGAGCGGAGCCTCCACCTCACATACCACAGGAACTCCAAATCCATTAACCTCTGGCAGATGCTTGCTAACATTGAACTGAGCCAACTCTTCTCAACACTGAGCCACAAGGTAGGGCACACCTTTGACCCCATCTTCACATGTGGAAATCGCATCCACTTCATCAACACCACTCAACGCCCATGGTGTGACCAGCACAGCGTACACTTCCTCGTCGTGAAACCCCATGACACCCAAACCCACAGCCGGTGCCACACAGAGTTACTGGAGCTGAGTCACAGAGGTTCTGGTACACTCCACTATCAACAGCAACACCCACACCGCTGCAGGCAACGCCAACAGCACTGGTCAGAATTACCACACATGTATCTCCAAATGCGCATACACACTTGCCCCAATATGCTACTCCAACATACAGCGTGCAATGAATGCCACCTCGGTCACCAACAACATCCAAGATGACAGATGCATCTGCAGACGCCTGGAGTAGAACTGGCACTACATGGAGGGAACCATTGGTCATCACCACCTACAAGGACACCTAGCTCATACTCTCCCTCAACAAGGTGCAAACACACACCAGACTGGGGTTCCAGGGAGGATTGCAGCAAGTTGCAACATGGATGTTCAACAGCTGAGGGGTGCTCTACAAAGGGGAGACATTAGTCCTCATCCTCGTGACCACTCCATCAGTATGTGGCAACACCTGGTGGGCCACCGCCTTCGGCAGCCCCCACACGACAACTCTAGGTACCTAGGCATCGTACTCGACTCCTCCCTCTCCATTTACAAACAGGTCTACGCAGTGGCCTGCAGTTGCTTCGACAGCCTCTGCATCCTCCATGCTACCTTCACATGGTTCCCACCCCCGTCAGGTAGGACAGTCACCAACGCTGTCATTGCCATCAGGCTGGACAACGGAAACGCACTATATGCCCACATGGACATGCCTGTGCTCTGCACACTCAAGACTGTCCAGCACACCACCGCCACACTCAGCCTTGTGTACATTCTTTCTTCGTAGGTCGAGTATCTCCATCGCACATGCTTGGTTCCCACCTCTCCCCACATTTGCAATTGTGTGGCAGAGGGGCTATGCCTTTGGGGAGGATTTGTCTACATGGCTGGCCCCAGTTACCACAGTTACTTGTGTTGTGGTGTCTGGTAGGTGGGCATGTTGATTGGCATATTGTATGTTAGTTTGGAACGTGTGCATTCTCACAGTTGTGAGTTCCATGATTGTGGAGTTGAGGTGTGTGGTGTGTTCAGTTAGTACTTACCAACGAGCAGTGCATTTCCATATGTGCCATCCTGAAAGCGCTGGTTGATGATGGACTGACGGAAGATGTAGGAATCATGCACACTGCCTGGGAACTTGGCTATGACATTGGTGAACAGGCCCCGGTGGTCCACTATTGCCTGCACATTGATGGAATGTGTGTGCTTTCTGTTGCGTTATATGTGTGCAGTGTTGGCAGGAGGCACAATTAGGACATTTGTGCAGTCAATTGCCCCCAACACATGCGGGAAGGCAGCTATGGGGTAGAACCCTTGCTTGGTCTCCAGCTGTTACTGCGCAGTGTTGGGGAAGTGAAGGTGCTGGGGTATCAGGCTGATGATGGCATCCAAGACAGTTGTGAGGAACTTTGATAGGGCTGGCTGTGAGACTCCTCCGACTCGGGCAGTTGTTGGTTGGAAGGTACCAGATGCCAATATGTGCAGCACAGCCAGCAAATTTGTTTGCGGAGGGATGTTGGTTATCCGCTGTGTTGATGCTGTCAGCCTGTGGGCTATCTGGGTCAGGATGCGGAGGATGGATGTCCTTTTGAGCCTGTAGTGGGCAATTACATCCTCTGGCGTTAGGTCTGTGAGGCTGAGGCATCGGCGATGGACCCGCTGTCTTATTCGGCGCAGCCTCGGTGGTGGTCCTGGGGGAGGTGGCAGTGGCGGTGGTTGCTGTGACCTTCTTGGTGCTCCAAGCTGCATGATTAGTACCTCCATGGCATCAGTGGGTCTTCAGATGAGGCTCTTGGCTAGTCTCCTTTATGTACTGCTATTTATCACCATTTTTAAGACCTCCTTTTTTCTGGTCTTAAGTTCCAGCAGCTAACGGGCCTTAGCGTGTGTTTTTTTATCGCATCGCCGGTCCGGGCGATCGTTGAGAATATCGCGAAGTGGGGTTAGCGTGCGTTTTAACACGGGAACGCCTACATTGCATATGATTAGCGTTAGTTGTCGCTAACATCGTTGGCAATGTTATTAGCGGCCGCTATCACCAGAAAGCTGACGCTAATGGCTGTTAGCGACAGCTTGTGAATACGGCGATAAAAATATCGCCGCTTTAGCGGCAGGAAAGTGCCGCTGACGCGGCGATATTGCCTTCACAATATGCCCCGGAGTCCTTTAGCAGGAGATCATTTCTGTATAATTGTCCTCTTTTGGAGCAGGCCTCGTACTTTTCTACCAGCCATTCTATATTACATTATGTTCATAGTAAGATTTGTGTCTTCTCGAACATTTTCAAAGTTCAAATTTCAAGTAGTGGTTCTAATTTCGCAATGAGAAAGCCCTCAACTTAAACCTACCGTTCTTTCACTTAGCTTAACTCTAGGCATAGCCGGCAAAATAGTTTTTTATTTTTCTGAGGACGAGATAAGCACATTTTAATTGTACTCTGAACAATGTTCGCTTTAGGCACATTAGGCAACAAAACACAAATCTTCAAAATGCACTCATCAAATGTGTTCGATACTGACATTTTGAAAAAAGAATGTTCACAAGGGCATTACATCAATCTTAGCATGCTAAAAACTGTGTCATGCAGTGGCAGAAGGAATGGGCAATAAACATGACGATTTGTGGTAGCCTTGGGTGACAGTTGCATCACTGGCATTTCCATTTGGTACTCCCAGCAGTGCGCTTGTATCCCGTGATCTCAGGGGTCAAGAGGTCAGTAGTAAGAGAAGGAGGCGAACAGGGGTCATGTCATATCATGATGGACTTTGCTGGCACAGCACACTGCTGAGCACCTGTTTCATGTTGCTGCAGACCGTAAGGTGACTTTATTTAACCCAGCATTTATCTAGGTAGTGCTTTATTTTTAAATAGGACAACTCGGAAACAGTGAGAAATGTTTGCCTCATTATAGGGTCCCTTAGGATCAAAATAGGTGACTGGTGGGGGCCACTGGTAGCACAAATGGTCAACTCTGTGATGCCACCAGCGTAAAAACTGTAGGTGATGTCCCTTTAGCTATTACTGGTGTTTTGGTGAATATACATGAAAAACGTGTCTGCCAGAAAAACAGTGGCCTCCTATATTCTGGCTGCAAGATAGCATCAAACAAACCATCGTCCCTTCATGAAAAAATGCTCATCATTAGATGGCTGGTACCAATACCAGGTACTTCGTTTCATTTAATTGAAAAACAAAGAACCATGGCAAGCCTGAGCCTGCTATTGGCACTTCTACACGGATAAGCCTTTCCTCAGTCACACTATTCTCTGCAGAATTGGAAACAAACTCGAGATGAGACGTGTGCAGACAGTGGTGATTAGGAATGGGCCAACCTGTCCTCGTGAAACTAACAGATTGGAAATGAGATGGACTTGTGCTGAAGTTTTAAGTGCAATAAAAGTAAAAAAAATACAGTGATGTCCCTTAGCTGCTCACAAGCTGGAAAATAACTTGAAGTGTTTAAAGAAGTTCAGGGAAAGTGATATATTAAGCCCGAGATGAACTGAGCAATAAGTGTATCAGCAGAATCTGAAATCAGCCATTCAAAATCCAGTCTTCGGCAACCACATAAATACATTAAATATTTATACAAGTTAATAAGATGTCCAACTTAATTGTTCGGAAGAAGTTGGCATGCACATTTTTCTGTCAAGGTAAACATTATGTTCAAGTAAAGTTAATATTTTATAATCCCATAAGTAAGACCTGATAACTTGTAGTTTTAACCAAACAGTACAGGTAAGGTTATGCACCATGTTAGACCTGGCATCCTTGCTGTGGTTTCCCCTGACTTTTTGCCTTCTGACCTCCTCTTTTGATGACTTCATGTTTGCTGGCTTTAGGATTCTGGGCGCTTTACCACTGCTTACATGTGCTAAAGCGCATATGCTCTGTACTCAAAACATGGTATAATTGGCTTATCCACAATGGGCATATTTAACTTATTTATAAGTCTCAAGTAGAGTGCACTATACGTGCCCAGAGCCTGTAAATTAAATGCTACTAGTGGGCCTGCAGCACTGATTGCGTCACCCACTAGTAGCCCTTTAAACATGGCTCAGGCCTACCACTGCAGAGGCTGTGTGTGCAGTTTATACTGCTATATAGACCAAGCAAGTTAACCTACTTGCCAGGGCCAAACCTTCCCTTTTATTACATGTAAGTCACCCCTAAGGTAGGCCCTAGGCAGCCCTATGGACAGGGTGCAATGTATTTCAAAGGTAGGACATATACTTTTGAGTTTTATTGATAGTGAAAAACTGCTAAATTCGTATTTCACTACTGCAAGGCCTATATTTTTTTAAATCTGTTTATTCGAGTTTAAGTTAAATACATTTAATTCACAATGTCTGGAACAAAGCAAAGTGAGGTCTCAGTCCCAAATGTGTTGAGAGGAAACTAAGCAATTGATGTTACAGAGTTGCCAGGAGCAGATTACACCAGGTGTAGGGGGCAAGCAGTCGCGCATATCTGAAAGCAGCCAATTACATTCACTTATCAACTGTTGACTGGAGAATTAGATGTGCAAAGCTTCAAGGAGTTCAGATAAGCCCCACAGGGTTTAACAACAGATATCTTTGCAGTAAGGTTGAAAAGATTCTATTTTATAAGAAAAAGCAACAAAAACAACAACAAAGTTGACTGGAGCCCATATCTTCAAATCACAACAATGCCTCCCCCCCACCCCATATCATCCAGCAGCGCACAGCATCACAACAATAGTGCGTCAGGGTGAAGCAAAATCCAGGCAGGCCCTGAGAAGAAAGGCACAATCAAGCGACACAACTCCGGCTATGGTATAAGGCCATCTTCCCCTATGGTGTCCCAAGGGTCACAGGAGTCAGGAGCATCCCCCTCTCTGTGCAGAAGCGTTCTAAGATCAGACAGCATTGCATACCAGCTGGGGCCCAACTAATATTTGCGCATGCCTGCACCCATACCAAGAAGGATGGTGTCCACACTTCTAGTGATGGGGGTTACCGGGATTTTCACCACCTGGTGATAAGACGTTTAGCCATCAGGAGTCCCAAATCGAGGAACCTGGAGGTCGCTCTGTGCTTCTTAGCCCTGGAGAACAGACCCAATATACCCGCCTCCAAGCCAGTTAGTTGGGCCATGCCTTGTACGTCGCCAGCCGGGCCAAAACACCCTGCCACTAATTATGTAACGAGGGGCAAAACCATAGCATATGAAGTAAGTCTGCCGCCACCAGGGTGCATCTAGGGCAGGCAGCGTCAGTGTAGCCAAAATATTGGTTAATTTTGGCGGGAGAGAGGTAGGCTCTACGTATTATATAGAATTGTATCAGTCGGAAACTCCCATTGCGCAGTGTTGGAAGCCGGAGTCCCCGTCCCGCACCACTGTCACCAAATGCGAGACCCGGGACTCCTCACTCAACGTTAGGCCAAGTAAGGACACCGTTTGAGATAGCCCTGCTCACCCCCTTAGTAGCTTGGCACGAGCAGCCAGGCCTATCTCCAAGGCAGGAGTGTACAGTATGTGCAACCACACTCACAACAACCCACTGGTGACACCACAAATGGACTCCACACGAGTTTGATAAAACGAGTATAAACTTTATGTAAAAAGATATACGCTCAGACCACACGATACATAAGCCAACATGTAATAAAGGGTAATATTCGTTCCGACTGGTTGGTAGGTTCAAATCCCAACCACCGCTTTCAAAATGCTATGCTGGTCGCAATGCTAGAATCACACACGTTGCAATGGACAAACAATAGTGCGCTGCGTAACGATCCAATCCTGTGCTGGGCAAAGGAGAAATAATACAATGCATAACGATACACCCCGGTACCTTGCAATGGGAGAAATAATGCAATGCGTACTGCTACAATCATGTACTGCGCAATGAAGGAATAATGCAATGCGTCACACCCCAATCACGTACTTTGCAATGAAGAAATAATGCAATGCGCGCCGCTACAATCATGTACTTTGCAATGAAGGAATAATGAAATGCGTAGCTACAATCATGTACTTTGCAATGAAGAAATAATGCAATGCGGGCCGCTACAATCCTGTACTTTGCATTGGAGACATAATGCAATGCGTAGCGCTACAATCGTGTACTTCGTTATGCAGAAATAATGTCAGGCGTCATAAGACAGTCCGGCAGTTCGTTAGCAGCAATATTGGCAATGTGTATTACGACAGTCAGCCTCTTCAATAACAGTTGCCCCCCACACATATCAACGATGACATAAAGTACATTTTCTCACTCTGGCCCCAGTACTGCAACTCCTGAACGCAGTGCGGGCCCCCAATCTGAGCCGAGCAAAGGCTCATGTCGCCAGAAGGACTGAGAGGCCGAGAGAGTGTCCCTCCGAGCCCGCGCCCCGCCCAGGCAGTGATCCACGTTACCTGGGGGCGTGACCCCACTCTCCTCTCCTCCTTCAGCGAACTGGGCCTTCCGTGTAGAACTTTCTCAATGGGCCTCCGCGGCTCAGCCTGGCAGCTCAGCTCCTCCGGGGCTGCCTGCCCGGGCCGCGACTGTTAGGAAGGTCTCAGGCGGCCGCAGGGCACACGTACCCTGTGCCCCTGAGATTACGTTACTCCGGGCGCACGTTCACCATAGCACCCTCCGGGTCTCCTCTGGCACGAAGCCACACACAACGCTGATGGGACTTCACGTCGACTCCGAGTACACGTTCACCAGGCACTCCTTCCTGCGGTCTCAGTTGGCACCAAGACACGCACACCGCGCTGCAGAGACTCACTGTCTTCCGGTGCACACAATGATCAGCCGATCACCTCCACAGTCCCAGGTTGCACCAAAGCACGCACACTGCTTCACTGAGATTTACTCCAACTCCGGTGCCCCGATATCCATGCGCTCTTCACCAACGCCTTCGGCCGCACCCCGACACGCTCACCGTGTCCGAGCCTCACTTCTCCTCCGGTGCACTCGGTGACCAGGCGCTCTTCGCCAGCGCCTCTGGTGCACCCCGACACGCACCCTGCACGTCCGAGACTCACTCCACTTCCGATGCACACGTTGGCCAGACGCTCCTCACCAACGCCTCCTGTGCACCACGACACGCACCCAGCGCGTCCAAGACTCACTTCACCTTCGATGCACACGTTGACCAGGCGCTCTTCACCAACGCCTCCTGTGCACCACGACACGCACCTAGCGCGTCCGAGTCTCACTTCTCCTCCGTGTGTCCAAGATCACAGGGCACACCTTCCCAGGGTCTCAAGCTGCCACAACACGCGCCCACCGCGTCGCTTGAAACTTCTCCGGAAACTTTTATGTTCCTGTGTTTCCAAACAGGGAGCCAGCTCACCTCGGGCCCTTGGGGTAACAAGACACAGCACAAGCACAGTCTTCTTCAAGCAGGGGGACCCAGCGCACAAAGCACAGTCCCAACAGCCTCTTCCTTGGTTAAAACAGCAAACTGCAGACCAGCCCCAGATCACGAAGCAAGGGTTGGTCCTTCCCAGCTGTCTCTTCAGTTGTTCCTTCCTTAGAAGAGGTTCCTCTTGACCACGATATGGGTCCAAGCCTTTTCAGTCTCAATCCATTTCTATTCCAACGTTCAGGGGTCTCAGCTCTCATAGTTATACCCCTAAATGTCTTTGAAGTTGGTTGTGCTCAGGGGTCCCTGACCCCTGCCTAAATAAGTTCTGGGTGTCTCCCTCTCAGTGTCACCTTTCTCCCTTTGATACTGGGGGTCTGGATCCTTATTCACTCAGCAGGAGATGGGTCAATTGTTTTATAGCTGCAACCCAGGCCTCTTTACCTCCCGGTGCTTTTCCTCGCCTACTCTCCAGATGCAGGTCAGCCTGGTGCCATCTCAACCCCTCCCTGGGTCAAGACCTCCCCCGGCTCCTCTCCCCTTTCAGATCCAGACAGTCAATCCACATTCAGCAGAGACACACAGAAATGCTTAAAGCACAAAACTCAGCCACTTTCTAAAAGAGTGGTTTCTGAACACACAGTGACAAAACCACTTTCATAGAAAGATGTGTTATGACGCTGTGAGTTCATACATACTAAACTTTACCTCTCCATTTTAAACTGATGGGAAACTAGGCTAACAAACACAATACCCAGCCTCCCCATTCTGTCCTATGGGCAGGATGGCCTTTCACCAGTGAAAAACGAAATGGAGTGTTTTTCACTGTCAGGACATAACACACACCCCAGTATATGTCCTGCCTTTTACTTACACTGCACCCTGCCCAGGGGTTACCCGGGACCTACCACAGGGGTGCCCACGGTGTATCAAAAGGGAAAGTAAGGCCTGACAAGTGGTTGCACTTGTCAGGACAACATGCTAACTTAGCAAACTGCGCGCAGGCCCTACACTGCAGGCCTGAGTTCCCTTCTCCACGCACCTTTGCATTACTAGCCCTGGCACACACAGTGCACATCACTAGGGACTTTACTAGTAAGGCAACATACCAATCATGGCCAACCAATTACCATTACACTTTACACAGGGAACACTTGTACTTTGACACTGATCAGCAGTGGCAAAGTACCCAAAGAATCTAAATTGGCAACTCTATGTCAGGAAAATGGTCTAGGGGGAAAGCAAAAAGTTTAGGGAACTTTAGCCAAAAAGGCCAAGTCCTACACAACCCCCTCCCAGCCAAAAGCCAGGGTAGACCAATAATTACCTTGATGGACATCCCGGCTTCGGGTGATAGAACCAGGATACAGGCCATCTACCACAGCGACACCCTCCTGTTCCACGCCTTCCTGACCCTAGAGGGTCTTCTTGATCACTACTCCCTGAGCCAACAATGCTGTTCCATGGATCCCTCCCGGCCAGGGGGACCCCTCCAGGGGTGCTGGTCCCATGCCAACCCCACCCTGGAGTGGTACCCTGGGAATGCCCATCAGTCAGGTTACTACCTCCAGTCATCCTGCCCTCCAGGTTAAAAGTGGGTTTACCCTGGTCACTTCTAGGGGACCCAGCCCCACTGGCTGGACACTGTCCCACGGGTGTTCCCATTGGGGAACACAACCCTCTTTTATCCTTCCATTTATTTTTCTGTGCCTGCCACTTAGGAATGGCACCCACAAACTTCAGGACGGCAGGAGCTCTGGCAACAGACTCCCCACGCCCTCCTGACGCTAGGTGTCCTTCCTCACACCTCTGGCAAGTAAGCACTAGGCCTCCACCCGGGGGCTCTCCTACGCCCCCCCAGTTTCCTGGGCGGTGCTGCTGATCCCTGGGGGTGCTGCTTACTCTTCCTCCCCCTCTTTTGAGACAAGGGGCTAGCCAGCAACCCCTCCTCACTACTCTGGGATCTCCTTGCGCCACTTGGCCCTTCTTCCTCTCTGGGCCTTTTCAGGCCCCTGGACCCATGACCAGGGGTCCGGTTCTTGTGCAGGCTCCCAGGAATCAAGGAGCCCACACCTTAACCCGGGGTGGCGCAATCCTGGAAAATAATTTGTGAACCTAGTCTCCCCTGGGGCCAAATTGGACAACCCCTCCAAATAATTTACCATGCTAACCACTCCCCAATCTTCCAGTGCACACTTGTACTCATCCACACTTGGCACTGTCTGTGCCCTGCCACCATTCAAACTGGACTCTGCTTGTTTACCCTTAATGTCCAGTTCCTTCATGCTTAACTCATGAGTGAAGAGAATCCGTTTCTCTTCCAACGCGAGAGCGTTCCTGCTCTCCTCTGCTTGAGTTTTAAGTTTTAACACCTCCAACTCATGCAGTCTGACCCTTTGGCTTTCCTCCAACTCCTCTGGTGAAAAACTCCTCCCTGAATGGCTACTACCAGCCCCTGCGGCTGGTCCCTCCACTGGCAAATCCTGTGGACCAAATCCATTCCCTGGGTCATCCTCATCCACCTCAACATCACCCGCTTCCTGAGCCTCTTTGGCTTCCCACCAGGCCCTCAAGGCCACTTGCAGCTCCTCCTTCTTGGCACTACCCTTCATGGGGCATCCCAAAGCTCTGCAGAATTTCCTCAACTGATCAACCTTGTAGGTAAACAATGCCTCAATGTTAAACTCTAATTCTGCAGCCGCAGCCTCACCGGCTATCTGGCTCCCGTTCTGAGACATGATGTGTGGATTAAAGGTTACTCAACAATAGAACCAACAATTCAAAACAATATGTTGTTGAGTCGTGGTCTGGGATCAATTTATGATGTACACCAATTACTGTGAGTGGTTTTGCACACACTCGTTTCAAGTTAGGATCGTATCCCACCGCTCTGCCGCCAAATGTTGGAAGCCGGAGTCCCCGTCCCGCACCACTGTCACCAAATGCGAGACCCGGGACTCCTCACTCAACGTTAGGCCAAGTAAGGACACCGTTTGAGATAGCCCTGCTCACCCCCTTAGTAGCTTGGCACAAGCAGCCAGGCCTATCTCCAAGGCACGAGTGTACAGTATGTGCAACCACACTCACAACAACCCACTGGTGACAACACAAATGGACTCCACACGAGTTTGATAAAACGAGTATAAACTTTATGTAAAAAGATATACGATCAGACCACACGATACATAAGCCAACATGTAATAAAGGGTAATATTCGTTCCGGCTGGTTGGTAGGTTCAAATCCCAACCAACGCTTTCAAAATGCTATGCTGGTCACAATGCTAGAATCACACACGTTGCAATGGACAAACAATAGTGCACTGCGTAACGATCCAATCCTGTGCTGGGCAAAGGAGAAATAATACAATGCATAACGATACACCCTGGTACCTTGCAATGGGAGAAATAATGCAATGCGTACCGCTACAATCATGTACTGCGCAATGAAGGAATAATGCAATGCGTCACACCCCAATCACGTACTTTGCAATGAAGAAATAATGCAATGCATGCCGCTACAATCATGTACTTTGCAATGAAGGAATAATGCAATGCGTAGCTACAATCATGTACTTTGCAATGAAGAAATAATGCAATGCGGGCCTCTACAATCCTGTACTTTGCAATGGAGACATAATGCAATGAGTAGCGCTACAATCGTGTACTTCGTTATGCAGAAATAATGGCAGGCGTCATAAGACAGTCCGGCAGTTCGTTAGCAGCAATATTGGCAATGTGTATTACGACTGTCTGCCTCTTCGATAACAGTTGCCCCCCACAAGTATCAACGATGAAATAAGGTACAGCTTCTCACTCTGGCCCCAGTACTGCCACTCCTGAATGCAGTACGGGCCCCCAATCTGAGCCGAAGCAAAGACTCACGTCGCCAGAAGGACTGAGAGGCCGAGAGAGTGTCCATCCGAGCTTGCGCCCCGCCCAGGCAGTGATCCACGTTACCTGGGGGCACGACCCCACTCTCCTCTCCTCATCAGCGAACTGGGCCTTCCGTGTAGAACTTTCTCAATGGGCCTCCGCGGCTCAGCCTCGCAGCTGAGCTCCTCTGGGGCTGCCGGTCCGGGCCGCGACTGTTAGGAAGGTCTCAGGCGGCCGCAGGGCACATGTAACCCACGCCCCTGAGATTACGTTACTCCGGGTGCACGTTCACCACAGCACACTCCGGGTCTCCTCTGGCACGAAGCCACACACACAACGCTGATGGAACTTCACGTCGACTCCGAGTGCACATTCACCAGGCACTCCTTCCTGCGGTCTCAGTTGGCACCAATACATGCACACCGCGCTGCAGAGACTCACTTTCTTCCGGTGCACACGATGATCAGCCGATCACCTCCACAGTCCCAGGTTGCACCAAAGCATGCACACTGCTTCACTGAGACTTACTCCAACTCCGGTGCCCCGATATCCAGGCGCTCTTTACCAACGCCTTCGGCCGCACCCCGACACGCTCACCGTGTCCAAGCCTCACTTCTCCTCCGGTGCACTCGATGACCAGGCGCTCTTCACCAGCGCCTACGGTGAACCCCGACACGCACCCTGCTCGTCCGAGACTCACTCCACTTCCGATGCACACGTTGGCCAGGCGCTCCTCACCAACGCCTCCTGTGCACCACGACACGCACCCTGCACGTCCGAGACTCCCTTCACCTCCGATGCACCTGCTGACCAGGCGCTCTTCACCAGCGCCTGCAGTGCACCACGACACACACCCAGTGCGTCCGAGACTCACTTCACCTTCGGTGCACACGTTGACCAGGCGCTCTTCACCAACGCCTCCTGTGCACCACGACACGCACCCAGTGCGTCCGAGTCTCACTTCTCCTCCGTGTGTCCAAGATCACAGGGCACACCTTCCGAGGGTCTCAAGCTGCCACAACACGAGGCCACCGCGTCGCTTGAAACTTCTCCGGAAACTTTTATGTTCCTGTGTTTCCAAACAGGGAGCCAGCTCACTTAGGGCCCTTGGGGTAACAAGACTCAGCACAAAGCACAGTCTTCTTCAAGCAGGGGGACCCAGCGCATAAAGCACAGTCCCAACAGCCTCTTCCTTAGTTAAAACAGCAAACTGCAGACCAGCCTCAGATCACAAAGCAAGGGTTGGTCCTTCCCAGCAGTCTGTTCAGTTGTTCCTTCCTTAGCAGAGGTTCCTCTTGACCACGAAATGGGTCCAAGCCTTTTCAGTCTCTATCCATTTCTATTCCAATGTTCAGGGGTCTCAGGTCTCATAGTTATACCCCTAAATGTCTTTGAAGTTTGTTGTGCTCAATCAGTTCTGGGTGTCTCCCTCCCAGTGTCACCTTTCTCCCTTTGATACTGGAGGTCTGCATCCTTAATCACTCAGCAGGAGATGGGTCAATTGTTTTATAGCTGCAACCCAGGCCTCTTCACCTCCCGGTGGTTTTCCTCGCCTACTCTCCAGATGCAGGTCAGCATGGTGCCATCTTAACCCCTCCCTGGGTCAAGACCTCCCCCAGCTCCTCTCCCCTTTGAGACCTAGACAGTCAATCCACATTCAGCAGAGACACACAGAAATGCTTAAAGCACAAAACTCAGCCACTTTCTAAAAGAGTGGTTTCTGAACACACAGTGACAAAACCACTTTCATAGAAAGATGTGTTATGACGCTGTGAGATCATACATACTAAACTTCACCTCTCCATTTTAAACTTATGGGAAACTAGGCTAACAAACACAATACCCAGCCTCCCCCATTCTGTCCTATGGGCAGGATGGCCTTTCACCAGTGAAAAACAAAATGGAGTGTTTTTCACTGTCACACCACTCAGTATATGTCCTGCCTTTTACTTACACTGCACCCTGCCCAGGGGTTACCTGGGACCGACTACAGGGGTGCCCACGGTGTACGCAAAAGGGAAAGTAAGGCCTGACAAGTGGTTGCACTTGTCAGGACAACATGCTAACTTAGCGAACTGCGCGCAGGCCCTAGACTGCAGGCCTGAGTTCCTTTCTCCGTGCACCTTTGCATTACTAGCCCTGGCACACACAGTGCACATCACTAGGGACTTTACTAGTAAGGCAACATACCAATCATGGCCAACCAATTAGCATTACACTTTACACAGGGAACACTTGTACTTTGACACTGATCAGCAGTGGCAAAGTACCCAAAGCATATAAATTGGAAACTCTATGTCAGGAAAACGGTCTAGGGGGAAAGCAAAACGTTTGGGGAACTTTAGCCAAAAAGGCCAAGTCCTACACGCAGTATGTTGGTGGGCCCTTCAAAAATTGTGGCCCACTCCCTGTCCATTCAGTGCAGGATTAGGTCTCCTTCCCTGTGAGCACGGATGGAGGCATGTGAGGGTACAGTATGTGCTCACAAGGAGCTGGCCAGGCAGTGCACCAAACGCCGGCCTGTCCCCATGACCTGCATGTACTGCACCACTAAATGAGTAGGGGTTTAGTGGCCAGGTCTCCCAGCGTTGGGTCAGCATCACTGGTAACGAGTTATATATGAGGAACTGTCCTGGTGGTAGTCCAGTATCGGCAGTCAATGTATCATATGGGAACAAGGTACCATCACTGTAAAGGTCCCCTAGCATTTTGAGGCCCACCGCGTGCCTTGCTTCTAATTGCTTTAGATGTGAGTGCAGCTGTTCTAGGAGTGCCTAATAGGGTGAGTGCATAAGGCACCACTGCGCACGTGAGGCAGAGGCTTCGACAATAGCAGCGGTGTGCAACACTTAACAGCCTTAGCCCGTGTAAGCTGGTGGAACAGGAGGAGTATATTAGATAGCGTCCAGGGCGGCAGGGTGGTGGCCATGTCAGATAACTGCAGTCCAGAGAGCCATCTTGCAATTGAGAGGCTAGATAATAGTGTTCAAAAATTGGTTCAGCGAGGCCTTCCTGATCTTGTGGTGAGTAGAGTTTTGTCAACGCCACTCTACAGCACCCCATGTTCCAGATGAACTCCCTAATTCGGGTCTCAAATTCCCGAAAGAATTTGTTCGGGAGGTAGAGGGGTAAATTGGAAAAGTTATATTAGTCTGGGAAGGACCACTATTTTTAAAAGGGCAACACGCCCCATTACAGACAGGGGAGTGTCTACCAGAATGCCATCTGGGTTCGAAGAGACGTAACTGTGCTAATTAGATTACCGTCATACAGATCTTCCAAAGAATGATATATACAGGTACCCAGGCACTGGAATGTCCTGGGTTGCCAGGGAATGGGCACCTCAGAGAGAGCAAGTCCTGGGTCTGGTGTGTTCAGTGTATAAGGGAAGAAGCTTGATTCGACCCAGTTGACACGAAGGCAAGACAGCAGTGCAAAGCGGCACAATATTTTAGCAACCTCGCCTGGGACATTGTGGATGTGGAATACAGAACATGTATTCCATACCCAAGCCGAATACCCCAAGCCACCACTCGGTGTTGAATTTTCGGTGCCTGCGACTCCATTGGCAAGGAAAAGAGCAGTGGGGAGAGGCGGCTTCCCTGCTGGGTACCTCCGCCAGTTGGTATTGGCCCAGAGATGATGGAGCCAGGTTTCACCCTGACCACGGCTGCAAATACAGGAGTTGAACCAGCCTCAGAAAGCGAAGGCCAAGGACATATTGACGTAGCACCTCAAGCAGAAAGGGCCATTCCAGTGAATCAAAAGCCCTTTCAAGGTCAAGCATGAGACAGCCAGCACCTGGCCAGTACTGCGGAGAGTATGCCATGACACGAAAGAAAGAGTGGACCAGCGTGGGAACCAAAGGCGCCAGACATGTCACAAGTAGTTTAGCCAGGACCTGGTAATCCGTTTTTACCATTGTCAAAGGCCTGTAGGAGCTCAGCTCTGTGGGGTCTTTGCCGGGCTTGGGAAGGGAGAACAGCAGGGCCTCCCACTGAGAGGCGGACAGGGTAGCAGCAGAGAGTGCACCTTCATACAATTGCTTCAGGCAGGGTGCGACAAGGGGAGTAAAGGCCTTAATCAATTTGTTGTGCAGGCCATCCGGGCCCGGCGTCTTGCCAGTAGCAAGTGCTCATATGCTTTCCTAGGTTCCGCACTGAGTAATAGATACCTCCAACTCCTCCTGCTACTCAGATGTGAGGCGGGGCAAAGAAAGTGAGGAAAAATAGTCTCTGAGTGCCTCTGGAACTGCTGTCACCATCGATTGATACAAGGAGTTATAGTGGTGCGTGAGTTTGTTGTGTATCCCACTCTGAGTATGAAGCAGTGAGACAGTGGCAGAGCGCAACGATAAAATAGGGGAGAGAGATTGGTCCTGGTGAATAAGCTACACCAGTAAATGTCCCAATCTGTCATCAGCAGTGTGGTGCGGGCGGAATAGGTGGTGTAGTTGAGACAGTGCAATCTTTCTAGTAGCACTGTGTGATCCCGGTTTCTGACCACTAGCCTACGCAGCTCCTCCATATCATGTACCACACAGGTTTCTTGGCGCAGACGTGTGCGCTCAGTGCGGGTAAGATCGCCCTCAATAGATTTGCACACGTTACATTGCGTACTCATGCAGTGTCTGAGCATCGTTACATTAAAGGCATCCCACTCAAGATGTCTTGTGGACGCCATGCCGTGGTTATGATCAAAGAAGTCAGCTATGGTGGTTCCAAGGGCCTTACGAAAGGAGGAGGCCTCTAGCGCCTCCAGCCTCAGCCACAGTGGGAATGACAGGAATGGCATTATCCCAAGCCATATATCACTTGCAAGTTGTGGTCAGAGTGAGTCCGACCCAAGTAGCCAGTGTGTGAGACTGTGGATATCACATTGTCAGTACAGAGGATTCTGTCTCATTGGACATATAGTTGATGTGGAGCAGAGAAGAATGAGTAAACTCTGATCGTGGCATTACGTTGGTGCCAAATTTCAATGAGCTGCTAGTGTTGGAGCCAGGCATGCAACAACTGCACAGCTGACACTGTAGGCGCAGTGGGCAATGGAGGGAACAAACGGTCAAGCACTGGGTCAATGACACTATTAAAATCACCACCTATTAGCCACAGGAGGCCACTCCAACGTGAAACTATGCCAGACAGATTATTAAAAAAGGGAACCTGTTTCATGTTCAGTGCGTATATCGATCCCAACAGAAGTTGGCGACCATCCAAACGCCTGTGCACAAACACATAGCGACTCATAATGTCGACAACTGTTTTGACTGCCACAAAGGAGGTCCCTGGCCTAATCCACACTAGCCCCCCTCTAGCATAGTTGGAGAAATGGGTTGTGAACAATTACTCCCACCAGCATCTCTGCAGCCGAGCAGTTTCTGGGAGTGAGAAATGCATTTCCTGTAGGAGTGCAATTTGAATAGGGTGACGCTTAAGGTAGGAATAAATAGAGTACCTGAGTGCAGGTGTGTGTATACCCCTCACTTTCCATCTGAGAATGTAAGTAGGATCCATCTGCAAGTCATGAGAAACTGATACCATATAATAGGCACGGTATACTGCGCAGCCGTCAAGCATTCTGCGCTGGCATGGGGGGTAAAGGCGGGCTCCGTACAACAACAACCAAGAGCATTTCATAAACCAATAAACAGAAATAATTAATTCTAGCAGAGCGGAGGGGCAGATGGTGTCTGCCCAAACAACCGAACTGTATGGTCCAGTACAACAAACAGTAGAGGAAGAAAGTACCTATGGGAGAGGAAGGTCAAGGGGATTCCAGTGTCAGAAGCCTGCGATACAGCAGGTATATAGGCAGTAACAGGCTACTCAGCAGATCACCATTTATGACAGAACATACAAATGAATAAAAACCCTCTACCCCCTGCCAACATCCTCTGAGGGCAGTGGAAACAGTAGAGAAGTGGAAGGAAAGTGGGGGGGAGCAAGTGGGAAGAAGAAGAAGAAGAGGTTGCATACAAAACATCTTACAAAACATCTTACATGAGGAATAACACTGTAAAGAGGCAGCAATACCACACAGGTAAGAAGAACTAATTTCATCAGAGAGAATATCTTCTAACATTCACATGTGGAGCTCTGAGACAACAATCCATTCAAATGATACAATCTGCTGTTTGCGGTGTCACATCAGGGAGACCGCAGAATAAACATTAGAAGGAGTCATAGTCTACATCACTGCCGGAGCCAACAGGGCCCTCATCAAAGTCTGAAGTCTGTACCACATTCCTGATGGGTGCCGCTGCCTGCAGGGCCGCTGTTGGTCTTGGATGATTTGTTCCAGGTCAGGAGCATGATCCGGCCATGAAGAGTGACCCCTAGAATGCATCCCACCTCGGGAGTGGTGGGGCAGTGGCTCCCGAACTCACTCAGGGCCCCTTGCTATTACGCCCAGTGAGTCAGGCCAGCTGAGTCCAGCCACTCCCAGGTGGCCTCAGGGGTGTCAAAGAACCGTGTTTTCCCCTAAGCCACAACCCTCAACTGTGTAGGGAAGAGAAGGGAATACTTCAAATTGAGGCTTCACAACAGTCACTTCACAGGCACGAAGGAGCTCCTCTGCTTCTGTACTGAGATGGTGTAGTCTGGGAACATCATTATCTTGTAATTTTCCACCGTGATGTCTGGAGGCAGTCTTGCCTCTGGCAATATGGAGTCCCTATTGATATAGTGAAGCAGGCAAAATAGCAGCGGTCTCGGGTTTGATCCAGGCAGTGAGGGTCACCCCAGCACCGGATAGGCACGTTTGACAGAAAAAAACTGTGAGTGCTTCAGATGGGATCAGCTTGCGTATCAATCTCTCCACACAAGAGACAGCATCCTTTCCCTCCACCCCCTCCGGCAAACCCACCACACGGATGCTATTCCACCTAGAACAGCCTTTGAATCATCTGCTCTGCGCTCTAGTACGTTCACATGGTCAATTAATGTCTGCCCCGAAGACTCTAGCACACGAGCATTGGGAGTAAGGTCATTTAAGGTGTGTTCCATGGGGTGGGTCTCATCAGCCAGTTTGTGAGGATCTGCATGGAGCAGAGTGAGGTCTGCGACCACCTTGTCAATCCCATGCTCCAGAGATGTTCTTGTCTGCTCCAGGGAGGTGCCTAGGCACTCCACAGCCTCCAGGACTGCGTCCAGTTTACTCCCAATGGAGGTGGAGGTAGCAGAGCCAACAGCTGAGAAAGTGTTACCAGTTCCAGATCGCAAATGACCCATGTCGCCGGTCATTTAGGATGGAGAGCCTAATACGACGCAACCGGTTGGGTCTCAGGTGCCTGCTTGACAATATCCACTTGTTCCCAGTATGTAAAGCACAAGTGGGCCAGAACAAGGACCGCTGGTGGCACACGGAGGGCCACAGGACAGGAGCAGGCACAGGGTGAGGGCAGTCTGCAGAGAGTTACACACCCTGGAAAAACACCCTCGCGGCACAGACCCGGGTACACAAAGCCTACCCTCCTGTGCCAGTGAAGACAAGGAGGGTGCAGCAACACGGGCAGTCCAACAATGCAGGGGCCCCAATGTATCCCATGGAGGGCACAAGTAGAGGGTGGCGGGGGTTCTCCAGAAAACAGTGCTGTGTCCAGCTGTGCTAGGGAGCGACCCAGGAGTCACATTAAGGCTGCTGCACTCCCACATGAACTAGCACATTTGTTCCATTCAGCGCACACAGTCCTACGCTTCCACAGGCACCACTGCTCCCATTAGTGCACCTCAACAGGCCCGGGCTGCACACGCCAGTGGCTCGAGCGCCCCCCATAGTGACTTACCCAGACCCACACTCGTCTGCAGGCTCAATCAGGGTCTCCTTGTGCTGTTGCTTCATGCCTCTATGTCTGATGAGGTGCCTGGCCGCAGATAATTGACTGATAAGCGGGGCATCATTACGGAGCCTCACTAAAAAATGTCTGCCATGTTGGCTTTCCGAGCCATGCCCCCCAACTGCAAGGCCTATCTCTCCGACAGGTTAACATTGTATTGCCTTAAAACATCTTTTAAGTGTAATTTCCAGTTGGGAAAAGATGGAGATTTGGAGATTGGTGTCTCTGGACTTATAATTTAAAATGTCAACATTGGGCCCGATTCACAGAACTAACTTAAGACAAAATCCTAAACTTACTACCATTTTGGTATTCACAGAAGGCACTTACTCATTTTGGTATTCATAGAAAGCACTTACTCATTTTGGTATTCACAGAAGTTAGGAGTCCTAACTTTAGGACTCCTAAATGCCTTCTGTGAATACCGAAAGTCTTAAAGTTAGGATTTTCTCAGGTTAGGAGTAGTAAAGTTAGGAGTCCTAACTTTACTACTCCTAAACTGAGAAAATCCTAACTTTAAGACTTTCGGTATTCACAGAAGGCATTTAGGAGTCCTAAAGTTAGGAGTCCTAACTTTACTACTCCTAAACTGAGAAAAATCCTAACTTTAAGACTTTCGGTATTCACAGAAGGCATTTAGGAGTCCTAAAGTTAGGAGTCCTAACTTTACTACTCCTAAACTGAGAAAATCCTAACTTTAAGACTTTCGGTATTCACAGAAGGCATTTAGGAATCCTAAAGTTAGGACTACTAACTTCTGTGAATACCGACATGTGTAAGTGCCTTCTGTGAATACCAAAATGAGTAAGTGCCTTCTGTGATTACCAAAATGGTAGTAAGTTTAGGATTTTGTCTTAAGTTAGTTCTGTGAATCGGGCCCTTATGGTGAAGTCGGATTGTAAAATGTAAATCTGAAAATGGAACTTTGCTGGAACCAAGGACATTCTGCCTGGAAGAAAAGCTGCTGTGCAGCAGGAGGGACTGCCACTTTGCTAACTGCTTTGAAAAGTTGGCCTGCTGCCTGCTGATTGCTAAGCTGCAGGAGGGACTGCCACTTTGCTAACAGCTCTGCTGTCTTGGCCTGCTGCCTGCTGCTTCTTGCCTGGGAGTGAGAAGGACTAGACCTGTTCAGTACGTCCTTGAACCCAAGTTTCTCCAAGGGCTTGTTGGCTTGCCTCCTGTTCTCTGAAGTCTCAGGGTCACAAAAGCTTTCTTGCAACTCTGCTGGTGCTGCTGGACTTGGTGAGTACTACCCTTGCTTGGGGTGCCCCCTCCAGTCCTGGGCCTCAGAAGTGGTTCTGCAGCTGTTTTCCACAAAAATCATCACAATGACCTCTGATGCCGATGCAGTGCCGATTCGACAATGACGCAGGTCTTGAATGCAAGGTTCAATGATGACATAGCGCTGATCTGATGAAGCCGCTGAGAGTTTCGACTTTGATGCAGCACTAACCCTTTGACACTGACTGCCAGGCTCGACTTCGACTCATCAACCTGACTTCGTGAATCCGAAATTACTCAGGGAGTCCTCGACGCCGACACTCGTGCCATACAAGCTACTTTTTCAGCAGGCCCTGCATGGGTCCCATAGCCGGCCTTCCCTCCATCGCGGTTGGCCTGAACTTTGGATTTACCCCGGTCTAGCACGACCTCAAGTAACCTTTTAGTGCTATTGACTTCTAAGCACTGTTTTTGGATTTAATCTTTAAAAAATCATATCACAACTTCTACTGATTGGATTTTTTTTCCTTTTGTTCTTGGTTTACTTAGACAAATATTCTCTAATTTTCTATACTGTTGTGGAGTTTTTTTTAGTGGTGTTTTCACTGTGTTACTGTAATTAAAGTGTACACAAATAATTTACACATTGCCTTTCCTTGACTAGGATTGTGTCTCCTGCTTGGACAGGGTTTATAGTCTGCCAACCAGAAACATCAATTTCTAACATTGGTGGGAATGGTGGGATAGGACTTGTGTTTGTGCAGTACTTTACAGTAATTTGATATACACTAATATCCACATCTAGATCAATTGTCTCTGATGCCTATTGGCAATTTCTCCTACTCTCTTTTAATTGGCATTTTTCAATTTTTCAATTCTCCCTGATTGGCATTTTTTCTTTTTTCTAAAATCATATCTCTGATTGGTGTTTCTGCATCTGCACGAATGGATTTTGGCAGAATTGAGGGTTACACTGTGGCCCAGCCCAAGGATTTCTGCAAGGATTTTGGGCTTCCTGTAAAGAGCACTACCAGGGAAATGGTGCTGAAAAAAGGCACTGAGATCCTGGTTAGAAGCCCATCCTCAATTGAATGAGACCCCAGAGGAGGGTGAGGCTGAGGAAGAGCTGAATGAAGAGGATGGTTTGGACCAGGGTCTAAGACGAGGCCTAGGACTGCTGTCTGTGGAAGAGGAGGGCAACTTACTTCCGGGAATGGGGGCTCTTTCCAGAGCAGGGAGCAGTCTGTCACCCAAAGGCCTGTCCCCGGAGGAACTGGAGGACAGGAGCGAGGAGAGAAAGTTCAAATTAGAGCTAGCTAAGCTCAATTTGGAAAAGATGAAGGCCTTAGAGGGAAAAAAGCTAGCCTTAGAAATAGAGGAGAGCCAAAAGAGATTGGATCTTGAGAAGAAACAAATGATGTTGGCTACGGAACGGAGCCTGAAATAGCTGAACATCAAAGCCAAGCTGATGGAGTCTAGCAATGATGGTGCCAGCATTTTTTCCTTGCCCTCTGGCAGGGTGGTCCACATACCCAAGGGTCTGGTGTCTGATTTTGTGCTGGGAGGCGACATAGACAAATGGTTTGAGGCCTATCAAATTGCACTCCAAATGTACAAGGTCCCTGAGGCAGATTGGGGGGCTAGCCTTGGGTGACATATTCCTAGTAAGGGGAGGGACACCCTACTGGTAAATGAGTTATCCCCCATGAATGAGAACCTAATCAGAAAGTTTGGTCTGACCCCAGGGAAATATAGACAGAAATTCAGGGATAGTCAGAAGATTTCCCAACAGACCTGGGTGGATTGTGTAGATTTCTTTTGCAAGGCACTGGATGGTTGGGTGAAGGGCAATGAGGTAAAAGATTACCAGGTGCTGTATAACTTGTTTGCAACAGAGCATATGTTCAATCTTTGCTTTCCAGATCTGTGCCAACACATTGTTGATAGTAAGCTCACTGACCCCAGAGAACTTGCTAAGGAGGTGGACTGCTGGATCAGCACCAGGGTCACCTGGAAGGTATCTGGGGGGGATTACTACAAGGGTGGGCAGGGTCCTCACCAGAAGGAGGGAGGGCAGAAAGAGGATGGAGTTCCCTAAAAGGCCGCAAACTAGTTTCTTGGGTCAGGGTTCCCTTCCCCCGTTGATAAACTGAAGAAATGGTTCCCTGATGATACATTTGCAGGGAAGGCTCCCATGAAGTGCTATGAGTGCCAGCAGGAAGTGCACTACAAAGGGGATGCCAAGTGTCCCAAGCTGGCATAGCCCCCCACCGGTGGGCAGTCATTGGGCTTGGCCAGTGTAGCGCTTGGGGAGGAGATTGCCCCAGGTAGTTTTAGGGGCAGTGTAGAATTGACCATAGTGTCCCTGGGTGATGGAGAGATGGTACGGAAAACCCACATGCCTGAGAATACTTGGAAGTACACTCAGTGGGTGTCCATTAATGGGCAGAGTGGAGGCTCTGATAGACACAGGAGCCAGCATGACAACCGTCAGGAGTCATCTGATGCCTTCAGAGCAGGTAAATCCCTAACACATTCCACCAAGTTGTTGCTGCTGACAACCGTGAGTGTCACTACCCTGTGCCTCTTTTTCCTGTGCGTGGGGGTGGGTGCCAGGTCTTCTCAAAGTAGATGTGAATTCATCCATGCCTGTGAATTGTCTGCTGTGCAATGAACTGGAGCATACCATCTGGAAGGAGGTGATCGGTCACACTTGGCGATGATGGGGTTGTCTGAGTGGGTGTGCCTGACCACATGGTTCATGGCAGCTCATGAGGGTGGTCAGAAAGACATGGCATGTGGAAAAATGACCCAGGTACCTGCCAAAAAGTGTCCCAAGATGCCCTTTAGGGTCTTCATATTGTCTGAACACTAAAGGTGAGAAATTGCTCTGGAGCTTTTCCCCTTTCCAACAGTACCTTTCTCTAGTGGATCCTTGCTTGAGAATGACCTCAGGAGGGTGACCCCTAAGCAGGGTATCACCCACTAGACACCAGGGCTTTTGAAAGGTGGGGGGAGTGGCCCAGACATAGTCAATTGCTTACCACACCCATCAAGGTCTCATACCATCTTTCTGTCCACCTGGGAATAGATTAGGGGTTTATTACCAATCTGTCCACCCAAAGGGGAGAAGACTAGAAAGACCCCTGGGCTATTTTACATTATAACAAAGTAGGGCAAGGGAGGCCCCTTCCAGGCATCGGGCTGTAACTCACCCATGAAGCGTAAATCATATTTCTTCCCTCCATTTGGGGGGTTATATTAAGGAATTTGCACCCAGAGTCCTCTTTCCACAGTGTTAGAACCGGGGTCACCGATTCCGACACGGTAGCTTGGCGCGAGGCAGGAAGGCATTCGAAGGCAATGTGTTAAGCACTTGTGCAGCACACACTCACACTGACCCAGTAATGCGCACACAATAAGGAGACACCACACCAGGTTGTCAGGTAAAATCAAGATTCTTTATCTAATTTTAGATCAGCAATAGATGAGGCAGATAATCTTAGGCAACATTGCAATTCATTTAGCTTCTCAAAACCAGTGCGTAAATTAATTCAAGCACATTATAACAGTAAAACGTTACGCCATTAAAAGGCAGTAGCATTAACCTCATTGAAAAATAGGTAACACTGTAGGTCATAGGTTGCAGGTCAAAACATAGACTTCCATGCACTTAGCGACATTCAATTAGCAAGAATTTAGATGCACATAACACTGTAGATGAGGAAGAACCTGTATCAACCTAGGTGCAACCACATTCAGTATAGTGGGTGTCGCAAAGCAGGTAGGCCTACAACATAGGAACACTTTAACTCTTGGCAGGTGAACACAGAGGCTCAATACATGTAGGTACATTCAATTCCTTAAAGACCTTAATGTAGGCATGTGATTAACATAGAAAATACTTTTACATTAAACAGAGCTAGTTCCACGCAGGGGCGGAATTACCAAACTCTCAACTCAGGCCCTGTTCGTGAATAGGGCCGGTCATGGATAAGGGGTGAGCAGTCCGCGCAGTTACATGAGGGCTCCTTCCCCTCTCAATCCACTCGGGACAGTGCACGGGGAAGCGCCCTGGCCTGAGGCCTTCACGATAGTAGGGATCCCCCCAGGGCCTCCCGGGCTCACCTTACTGTCCCGGTGTTGCTGTTGGGCCTGAATGGGGCTGGGCGCCTCCTCCCGGTCAGCCCGCTTCTGTCTGCACGTGGGGCTCAGACCGGGGGAGGCGGCCCGCTCTCTGAGGCCCTCAGCGCTCCTCGCGGCCTTGAAGGGAATCCAGGGGCTCCCGCTGGCAGCGGAGCCCCTCCGGCGTGGTTCTACCCCGGGTCCCGGGCCTCCGTCGGCCTCCGGGCCCGGGATCCAATGAGGTCGCGGCTCTTTGGGGGCACGGCCGATGACGTGGTCGGCCCTGGTTGCCGGGCAACGCCTCCCACACTCTCCAGGCCCAGCGCGGCCTTCACCACTCTTCAGGCCCAGCACAGCGTTCACTGTTCCCATGGCGGCCCTCTCCTTGCTACGGGGGAAGGAGGGTCGTGGTGAAGCTCCGGGCGCCACAGTCTTCCTCCTTCCTGGCGGCGGTGAGTTGCAAAATGGCAGGGGCACTTCTATTCGGAGAGCGCGGGGGCCCGCAGCAGTGACCTTGGGCACGAGGTACTTCTCTCCTCACGGCGCCCGGGCCGTGGCAGGTATTTTGGCAGTTTCAGCAGCGCTTCTCTCAGTCACAGCGCTCACAACAGGCACCCGGCCGCGGCGGTGATTTTAGACATGCGGCACTCCTCTTCCCAGGGACAGGCGCCTGGCGGCCGCAGCGCTTCTCTCGGCCACAGCGCTTTCTCAGGGCACAGCGCTCACAGCAGGGGCAGGCACTGAGGCATAACAGGGGCGCGCTGCACAGCGCTCCACGGCACAGCTGGTTTCCTGGGGCCAGCGCTGCGTTAGGCGATCGCTCAGGACTGTGGCAGTACGCAGGCTATGGGAGTCCAGCGCTTTACCTGGTGATCCCCAGCAGTCGCATTCACAGCTTGTAGGAGTTTTGTTACAGGTTCTTGGTGGTGCTGCTTCAGGCTACTTGGTTGTCTTGCAGTGGGTTGGTAGTTGCTTAGGTTGTGATTACTTGAGGGGTAGGGGGTTGAGTTGGTGGGCACAAGAGGTAGGCAGGTGCCCTTCAGGCACACTGGAGGTGGTTCCCTGGGTCCCCTCACGCTGGGCAAGGTCAGTAGGTGGAAGGTGTTCCTCAGCTATCTTAGCACAGCAGTGCCTCAGCCCAGTCAGTACCAGTAGTGTAGGTCTCCCCACAGGCCCAACAGCCTTCACTCCGACAGAGGTTCCCCCAGGTCCAGTGGTGCCCCAACTGACTAACTAGGTTTCCCTCCAAACCTCTTATACCCCTAGGTCAGGTGACCCTCCTGAAAGGGCGGCAAAACATAACTCCTCCCTGGGCTGGAAGGTTCTAGAAGCTTCCCTTATGTCTGACTATGAGGCCCAGAGGCGGGGACGGCATTGATACTGTATCATTATGTCCCAGCCTGATCCTGACTACTAGTATGTGCGTGCGCAATGGCCACTCCGCAGTAGCAGGGGCCTGTGGCAGCCATCTTATTAGGAGAGAGCACCTGCACCTCAGCACTGTTTGGCAGTGGTAAGGCGCCCAGAGACCTAGGTCCAACAAAAAGGTAGTGGCAAAAATGAGGCGCAAAGAGAAAAAAACAGGGTAAGACCACCCTAGGGCTGACAGGTCTAACACGCGTCCCCCGCAGCCGAAAGTGGGGAGAGCTTCCCAACCTCTAGGGAGTTCTCATCGCTAAGGCGGAAAAACCGGGAGAGACCGTCAGCGTTGGCGTGGTCTACTCCGGGTCGATGTTCCACCCGAAAGTCCATCCCCTGGAGGGAAATGGACCACCTCAACAATTTGGGGTTTTCGCCTCTCATCTGCATGAGCCAGCGAAGGGGTCGGTGGTCGGTTTGAATAAGGAAGTGAGAGCCAAAGAGGTATGGCCTCAGCTTCTTCAAAGCCCAAACCACTGCGAAGGCTTCTCGCTCTATCGTACTCCACCGCTGTTCCCGGGGGAGTAGCCTTTGAGAAATAAAGGCCACTGGCTGGTCTTGGCCGTTATCCTTCAGTTGGGAGAGCACAGCTCCAATGCCATGCTCAGAGGCGTCTGTCTGCACGATGAATTCTCTTCCAAAGTCTGGAGTCCTAAGCACCGGAGCGGTGCACATCGCGTGCTTCAGAGTGTCAAACGCTTCTTGACAGGCAGCCGTCCAGATGACTTTACGTGGCTGCTTCTTGGATGTCAATTCAGTCAGGGGGGCTACGATGGTCCCATAGCCCTTGACAAACCGGCGGTAGTAACCAGTGAGGCCAAGGAAAGCCCGGACCTCCGTTTGGGTTTTGGGGGGCTCCCAGGCCAAGATGGTCTCGATTTTGGCCTGGAGGGGTTGCACCTTACCCCCGCCCACCAGGTGCCCCAGGTAGACGACAGATCCCTGTCCAATCTGGCACTTGCTAGCCTTAATTGGTAGGCCAGCCCGCTGTAGAGCCTGCAGCACCTCCTGGAGATGCTCCAGATGGTCCTCCCAGCTGCTGCTGAAGACAGCTATGTCATCCAGGTAGGCAGCAGAGAAGGCCTCTAGGCCAGACAGTACCTGGTTAACCAACCGCTGGAAAGTGGCCGGAGCATTTTTCAGCCCGAAGGGCATCACCCGAAATTGAAAGTGGCCCTCGGGGGTGGAGAACGCAGTCTTCTCCTTCGCTCCGTCCGCCATGGCAATCTGCCAATATCCTGATGTCAGGTCGATGGTACTCAGATACCGAGCTGCTCCCAGTCGGTCAATGAGCTCATCCGCCCGAGGGATCGGGTGAGCATCGGTCTTGGTCACGGAGTTCAGACCTCGGTAGTCCACACAGAACCGAAGTTCTGGTGTGGTGCCCGGTGGGACCGCTTTCAGCACCAACACCACCGGACTAGCCCAAGGGCTGCTGGAAGGCTCAATCACTTCCAGCTCCAACATTTTGGCCACCTCACTCTGGATGCTGGTTCTGACTTTGTCGGACAGTCGGTAAGACTTGGTTTTCCCAGGCGGGCTCTCCCCTGTGTCCACATCATGGGTACACAGGTGCGTAATCCCAGGAGTGAGGGAAAACAACGAGGAGTACCGCTCCAATACCTGGCGGCAGTCCCCCTGTTGCTCAAGGGTCAAGGATGGGGAGAGAACCATTCCCTCCACCGATCCATCCTTCTCGTGAACCGCCAGAAGGTCCGGAAGAGGCTCGCTCTCCTCCTCTTCACTTCCATCCGTCACCATCAGGAGGGTAAGTTCTGACCGCTCCTGGTGTGGCTTAAGGCGGTTGATGTGGAACACCCTGTGGGGTTGTCGGGGGGTCTTGAGGTTTACTACATAAGTGGTCTGGCCTCTTCTCTCCAAAATTTCATACGGTCCAGTCCACCGGTCATGGAGGGCGCTAAGCTCTCCGGGCTCCATGACCCACACCTTCTGTCCAGCATCCAATTCCACCGTCCGAGCATTCCGGTCGTACCATTCCTTCATGACGGCTTGACTAGCCTCTAGATTGTCTGAGGCTTCCTTCCACAGCTTGGCTATCTGGCTGCGGAATTCCAGCATGTAGCTGACCACATCACAAGGGAGCTTCTTAGAAGACTTCTCCCACCCCTCCTTCACGAGACTGAGGGGTCCCCTAACGGGGTGGCCATAGAGCAGCTCAAAGGGAATGAAACCGACCCCCTTCTGCGGCACCTCTCTGTAGGAGAAGAGCAGACAGGGTAAGAGGACGTCCCACTTCCTTCTCAAGTCCTCGGGTAGGCTCCGGATCATCCCCTTCAGGGTCTTATTGAAGCGCTCCACGAGCCTGTTAGTCTGGGGGTGGTAAGGAGTGGAGAACCTGTAGGTCACTCCGCACTCCTTCCACATGTCCTGCATGTAGGCCGACATGAAATTCGTTCCCCTATCTGACACCACGACCTTGGGGAATCCCACACAGGTAAAAATCCCCATCAAGGCCCACACCACCACAGGTGCAGTGATGGTCCTCAGAGGGATTGCCTCCGGGTACCGGGTGGCGTGGTCCACCAACACCAAGATGAACCTATGTCCCGAAGAAGTCGGCGGGTCCATTGGCCCGACAATGTCAATTCCTACTTGCTCAAAAGGGGTACCGACAACCGGGAGCGGTTCCAGAGGGACCTTCAACTTAGTCCCTGTCTTGCCACTCGCCTGACAAGTCACACAGGTCTTACAAAAGGTGTCAGAGGTAACTCTCATCCTGGGCCAATAAAAATGTGGGACCAATTGCGCAAATGTCTTGTCCTGGCCCAGGTGTCCTGCCAGTGGTATCTCGTGTGCCAATTCCAGCAGGAAGGCTCGGTAGCATTGGGGGACCACTAAGGCCCTTGATGACCCATGCACCGTAGCCCTAGGCTCACTGTAGAGGAGACCATCCTCCCAGTAGACATGATAATTACCGGTCTCTTTACCAGTTGCTTGGGCTTCGGACTGCTGCCGCATGCCTTCAAGCGTTGGGCACTCTCTCTGCGCCCGACAGAATTCCTCCCGGGTAGGCCCTCCTTCCACCTGCCACTCTGCAGGGGTCGGCAAGTCCCCCACGGGAACAACATCCACCTCAACGGACTCCGGGGTCACCTCCGCGGTCTCCCCATCAATCTCGCAGGGTGCATCCTCAAGGATGTCTTCTTGTCCAGCAGTGGGCTGGGCCATTGTTTCAGGCTCCAACCCGGGTTGAGTTCCTTGCCGGGCAGCCATGGACCGCGTGACCACGCAAGTCCACCCTGGTAATCCCAGCATCTCAGCGTGGGCGTTGAACTCCACCTCCTTCCAGGCAGTATGTTCTAAATCCTTTCCGAGCAGACAGTCAACTGGCATGGCAGGGCTCACCGCAACTCTCAACAGGCCTGAGACTCCTCCCCACTCAAAGGGAACTTGGGCCACGGGGTAATGACCCAGGCTATTATCAGCCATGACAACCGGGTGGAATACTTCAGGAATCACCTGCTCTGGGGACACCAGCTGACGTCTTACCATCGTCATGCTGGCACCCGTGTCCCTCAGAGCCTCCACCTCCTCCCCGTTCACCAGGACCCTCTGCCGGTACTTGGCAGTGTTCGAGGTACCTGAACCCGTGGGATCATCTCTCTATCCCCCAGGGAAACTAAGGTCAAGCCTGTCCACTCACCTCCCTTACCTAGGGACAACTCCTCCCCAAGCGCTACACTGGCCACCCCGGGGCTCTTACCTCCTGTGGGGGCTGGGGTCCTTTTGCGACACTGGGGATCCCCTTGTAGTGTCCAACCTCCCGCACTCATAGCACCGGACAGTTCTGGGCTGCTGACTCTTGTCAGGGTAAGTGGATTTCTGGAATCCAGATTGGGGTGGGGAACCTACCCCTCTCCCATGCAGTCTATTTTGGGGGCCTTTAAAGAACTCCTTCTTTTTATCTCCCCCCTCTCTCTTCTGGGGAAAACTCTGTCCACCCTTCGGGGGTTCTCCCCCGGATCCCTTGTGGGACACCCGAGTGCTAACCCAGGTATCCGCCTCCTTCGCAAATTCCAGCGGATCGGTCAGCTTGCGGTCCACCAGGTGTTGGCGCAGCTCTGGAAAACTCTTATCAAGAAGGTGCTCTCTTAAAAATAGATTGTACATCCCTTCACTTCGCTGCCACGCACCCAACCCTCCAATGCCTTACGGGCATAATCAAAAAAATCCACCCAGTTCTGTGTGGGAAGCTTGTGGCTGTTGCGGAATTTCTGGCGATACTTTTCTGGAGTGAGGCCAAACTTTTTAAGCAGTGCCTCTTTCATGACAGGGTAATTTGTCTGATCACCTTTGTCTAACGTCAAGAGTGTGTCCCTTGCCAACGGAGGTATGTACCTATATAGGCCTCCCCCCAGTACTTCTCAAGCACCCCATGGGCTACCAAAGACACCTCATACGCCGCCAACCACTTATCAATGTCATCCCCTACACTGAAACTGGCCATCACCTCCTTAGGTAGGTAAAACTTAGGCTCTCGTGGAACCTCAGCGGGTACGCTGCCACCATTCAAGTTGCCCTGCGTCTCCATCTGCAAGGCTCGGAGCTCTAATTCTTTCAGGCTAAGCTCATGCGCAAGCTTCCTCTCTTCCATGGCTAGCCTCGCCTGTTCTCGCTCCTTGTCCATCCTAACAAGCTCTAGCTTCAATTGTCTCTCCTCCCTCCTGTCCTCGTACTCCTCCACAGACACACTGCTCGCTGACACACTACTGCCTGCCCTGGAACGTCTCCCTGGCAACACATTCTCACTGATGTCTATGTGCAGTAGGTCTAGCTCTACTGGAGCATCCAGCTCCCCCTGTTCCTCGACCACTCTCCCTTCCGGGTGGGCCAATACCCATGCCCTCAAGACTTTCAGAAGCTCCTCTCTCTTGGCGCCTCGCTTGACGGGCACCCCCATCCCCCGACAGAACTCCCTCAGCTGCGCCACCGTATACATTTCAAGGTTGGCCAGCTCGAACTCCATCCTGACAGGTGGGGCCCCAGACACTTAAGGGAAAAGACTCTAGGACTTAGGCAACAGGTTAACACAGGAGTCTGTACAGTCAGGTAGTGAAGGGCGAATTGTTAGGCTTGCATACAAATAGGTGTCCAATAGGCACATAGAAATCATACTAGAAAGGTATACATTTTTATAAAAAAAAAAAAAAATACAAAAATAGGGTTGGGCCAGTCCATCTTGACATTGAGCCACAAACCCCACTCCAAAAAGCCCTAAAAGTCTTTCTGATGCCCAAGGTGGGCCAGATTGGGTGATTTCCTCCTAATCTGCCCTGCTGACTGGGGGCAGTAAACATACTAAACACCAAGGATACATCAAAAAATCACTGGGGTGAGGTTGAGTCCCATCCCTAAAGCCTTACACTCTTTCTGTGTTAGTCGGGGGAACATTAGGGAAATGTCACTCATTCTGCCCTCCCTGGGAGCAGAAAGCACACTAGAAACCAGGCATACCTTTTATATAAAAAATTATGGGGTGAGAGAAGGTCATCCCACTCCAAGCATCTAGAGGTCCAACAGTTTTTCTGCTCCCCTCAGTGCATTAGTCTGAATACTTCATTATAGCAAGTGGGAGGAATTTTTGATTAATTTGGGCATAGGTGTCATATGTGGGCCAGCAGAGAGGATGTAAATGCATCCTTTGTGCATCCCCCTTGTGGCTGAATGACTACCTGGTGCCTGGGGGTAGCGCCCAAAGCCAAAATGGGCAGATGCCCTACACCACTCCTTTTTCTCTCCAATGCCTGGTGTCTAGTGGAGCAGGAAGACAGAAGGTGAACCCTCCAAGTTTCCCCTAGGGGGGGAAAAAGATTGTTTGTTGTCTGGTGCTGGGTGTGGGTGGGATGCAGTCTATTTCTAGCACCTTCAAGCCCCACAGCTCATTCTGTTTCTTGCTTTTTTTCCTGATGCCTGGCAGGCTTCCCGGAAGCTTCCTAGGTTGGGCAGTGAAGGGGTAAATACCCAATCTGCTTACCAAGGGTTGCTGAGAGTCGAACACAGCCTTCCATCATGCACTCTTTGTTACCTAGTTTGGTCCACAGGGCTATTATGCTTTGGGGGGAGTCTCTTGAGTTCTACTCCAAGTTTTTTTTGTTTTTCTTTCGATATTATTTTTTCTTTTTCTCCTTACCAAGTTTCAACTCAGCATAGACTGTTGTTGTTTCTCTCCATTGTGCAACTTGGTGTTGGTAATTATTAAGCCAGGGTGTTTCTTGCTCTGTTGCGACACATGTGCATGTATTAACAAGACCAGAGTCCCACCTGTATATGCTGTTTTGTATCAAGTAAAAACTTTTTTTAAAAAGGGGTTGCTGAGAGACCACCAAACTCCTGAGGAAAAAATGAGAAAAAGGAATGGGGTGGACAGCTGGGCTATTTTGCCACCAGACTAAAACTACACTCATAAAAGTTACAATTTCTTTAGTTGCCTTGGTGAATGGATGCCTTATTTGGGCTCTGGATCAACCAGCAACTAGGGATCCGTACCAGCTTCTGGCATTTCTGTAACTTAGAGACCAATGGGAATCCAGGGTGATGTGGCTTGCAAGGATCCCAGTCCCACACACAAAGAAGGATACAAGACCACCCTGGCCACAGAGCTGCTCTTCTGCATAGCTTGTCATCTTTACTTCATAGCTCTTAAGTACAAGTCAGGTTGTGGTGACCTTGGGTGGAGGTCTCAAGGTGCTCAGCATCCCACACTTGTAGGTGCTGCTTCACACTTAGTGAGTGAGTAATATTTAGGAAGATCCCACTGGAACTTCTGCAGCAAAACATATGCTGCATTCACACTCAGGAATCACAAAATTTCCCCCTCAGCATGAGCGCTGCAGATCTTCCTGAGCTGAAACAACAGTTTCAGTCTGTGCAGCCAACGCTTCTTATTATCACCTCTCTTCTGGGCAGTGTGTTCCATTAGCAAGAGCACTTCCAATGCCCCACCTCCCCTAGCCATAAAGATAACTTTTTCAAGCAGGGTTCAGTCACCTCTACTTGACAGCCTTGTAGAACTTACCCCAGTTTCCTGTACCCAAACTGGTAAGTGTAGTTGTACATAATTACCCAACCATGTAGCACAGAAGATTTTCTTGATCACCACTGGTGTGGGACCTACTTCCTGGTAGAGAAATATTGACATGCAACTGGACAATTCTACCACATCTTGATACTAAAGTGGCAGAAAGTGTTTGTGTATTACAACTTTTAGATCTGAGACTGATTGGGACAGTTCTGCTCTTTTGTTTATTCCACTCAGATTAGTACAGTCAATGTCTTTATCACAAATTGTGAGTAGGAAGGTGGATGTGAGTCTCCAGGTTGTAGAAAAACCCCAAAAGTCACAAAGGCAAGATAGAATGTCCCACTCAACAACCTGGTGGCAGCACTGCCAGAGCACTGATGGGCAAGGAAGGGTAGGGCAAACTCCCTAGCTTCACAGGGGCCCTATGTATCTTTCCTTATAACTCACTAGTCTGACACACTACAAAGAATCCCTCCAATACTTCATCTTGTGTACAACCTCAGTGTAGAAAAAACAAAATGGATCACATTATGGCTATGGTCATCTATGTCACATATACTCCAAACATGCATTCTTTATACATTAAATGGTATGCATATGTTCTATCCATGTCCCACATAGATGAGCAATTCACCCAGATGTGGGGAAATACTAAACTAATCTAAAAACACGGAAAGGCTGGTGGGGCATTCTCTTCAGCAGGCAACAGGTAAAAAGGTTTGTCCTGCCACTAAAATCATATCATCTGCCCCTAGAATGCATACACACCCAGCTTTCCTTGCTATTGTGTTTTCTATTGAAAGACAAAATGTTCCTTTAGACCCTACCCAAGTTAATTTTGGTCTTCATTTTCACACACTAAAACACAACATGCCCCACACACGCCACCCAAATCCCTAGAATGTCCCCACATCCCAGTGACAACTTTTTCAACAACAACACCCAAGGCCAAGAACACTATTCTAGGACCTCTTCTTTTTCCTAACGTGCTTTCCAATATTTCAGAATTCACTATCACCAACCTTAATCAGAAGGAACACCGCCATTGAGTATCCCACCCACAAAATAATATCTCCTCACTCAGGGGCCGATTCCGATCTCGGCCGGAAGCGCACCTAACAGTATTCGTCCGTAAAAAAACCAAGCCGAACGCGTGTTTCCCGATCGATTCGAACACTTGTCCGAACGAACAAGTACGATGCGCATAACAGCCCAGATTCCGAGCGAGCCGTACTCACCAATTCCAGCTCCTGTTCCCCGCCCGAGCCGGATCCGTAAACGCCGATTCGAGTCGCACGGAAGCAAATACACAGCACCTTCCGGCCGGACGAGTACGATGCGCCTTCCGTATGCGCCGAACCCGTTGCTACGTCCGGCACGTTGGAGCATCTGGGAGAGCTGTACATAAGCTCCGATTCGCGCCACAAGACGATCCACGGCGACGAGACGAACAAGCCAGCGACGAGTACGAGTCGAAGCCACGAGAAACCCGAACGAGACGACCCAACCATGAATCCCATCGCACAGGTCCTAACAATACTCTACATCTATTACCGGGACCGGTACGGACGCGTACGGTGCAGACGGTAAGTCAAACACCCACAACACAAACAAACGACACTTACCCGAAATATGTCACACACACATAGGGATGCAGAAATGACGTACACTAGCAACAGCAGAACCATAGGGGCGGGATGGCTATCACCAATGCCATACACACCCATAGGGGGATGGATGCCTACCACTAATACCATCCCCACTCATAGGGGGATGAATGCCTGCCACTACTACCATTCCCACTCATAGGGGGATGGATGCCTACCACTACCACCACCCCTACTCATGGGGGCCTGGATGCCTGCCACTACTACCCTCCCCACTCATAGGGGGATGGATGCCTGCCACTAATACCATCCCCACTCATAGGGGGATGGATGCTTGCCACTACTACCATCCCCAATCATAGGGGGATGGATGCCTACCACTACCACCACCCCTACTCATGGGGGCCTGGATGCTTGTCACTACTACCCTCCCCACTCATAGGGGGATGGATGCCTGCACTACTACCATCCCCACTCATAGGGGGATGGATGCCTGCCACTACTACCCTCCGCACTCATAGGGGGATGGATGCCTGCCACTAATACCATCCCCACTCATAGGGGGATGGATGCCTGCCACTACTACCATCCCCACTCATAGGGGGATGGATGCCTACCACTACCACCACCCCTACTCATGGGGGCCTGGATGCCTGTCACTACTACCCTCCCCACTCATAGGGGGATGGATGCCTGCCACTAATACCATCCCCACTCATAGGGGGGTGGATGCCTGCCACTACTACCCTCCCCACTCATAGGGGGATGGATGCCTGCCACTAATACCATCCCAACTCATAGGGGATGGAAGCCTACCACTACCACCACCCCTACTCATGGGGGCCTGGATGCCTGTCACTACTACCCTCCCCACTCATAGGGGGATGGATGCCTGCCACTAATACCATCCCCACTCATAGGGGGATGGATGCCTACCACTACTACCATCCCCACTCATAGGGGGATGGATGCCTGCCACTACTACCATCCCCACTCATAGGGGGATGGATGCCTTCCACTAATAGTCTGTGTCAAATGCCTACAACACTGAACATGACATTGAACATACAATGTGACCCCCTATCACATGTGTCACACATAAATGTGTGTGACCTCCACAATGCAAGCAGACCATGACCACTGTGGCAATGGGGTCTAACACTGCATCATCACAGTGACCAAAATGTAAGTGTGGGGTCCATAGCTGAAGCACATTTTGAACATTGTGGCAATGGGGTCTAAAGTCCCATCACCACAGTGACCAAAAGGTAAGTGTTGGGTCCATAGCTGAAGCACATTTTGAACATTGTGGCAATGGGTTCTAAAGCCCCATCACCACAGTGACCAAAATGTAAGTGTGGGGTCCATAGCTGAAGCACATTTTGAACATTGTGGCAATGGGGTCTAAAGCCCCATCACCACAGTGACCAAAAGGTAAGTGTGGGGTCCATAGCTGAAGCACATTTTGAACATTGTGGCAATGGGATCTAAAGCCCCATCACCACAGTGACCAAAATGTAAGTGTTGTCATGGGAAAAGCTGCAAATGCCAAACTGCATGGATGATTCCTGGTCACACAACAACAAACACATCAGTGGCATAGTAGTGCTTGTGTCCCATAGCAACATAGATTGTGTGAGGCAAACAGTGCAGTGCCAATGAAACATCGCTTTGGCCATGTGCAGACAAACATCACCCATGGGGGCTCACATTGTCAACATTCACGAATAACACAATGACAGAAGTGACCATCATAATGCAGACCCACATATCTGCACCAATGGACACACAAATGTAGATATCCTGTGGAGACTGTAGATGTGAGGTGAACAAATACCATTCCATGGCAGCAATGGGACATACAAACCATGATCATTGTGCTGACTGATGACCTAGGAGTCCCAGGGACAGCAGGGGAAAGCCACCAAACAACATACAGCCAATGGCACACTAAAGAAATGCCAATGCAGTGGTGCAAATGCACAAACACAAACAGGCAGACTCACACTGCATATCAAACACAACAGGTGATGGGAGTGGTGTGCCAGTGTCACCAGGCAAACACACAACACATGAGGATGCCTGAATCCCTATTACACAGATGTCAATACAGTGCCACACAAAAGTAACTCATGGATCGGATTCCCCTATGTGGGCAATCAGGCATTGTTAGATGAGAGGGAGCCCAAATTACAAATGTCACACAAGCTTGTAAGAACAGCAACTAACACAGCAAGAGACAGACCCACCACAGCACTACCCCCAGGGAGCCCACATTGTGGTGACACTGGCCTGCATGATAATCCCACTGTGATGACAAAGGTAGATGTCGTACAGACTGTGAACCACAGTCATGTGTCCTGAGCAACTAACTACCATCACACCTACACAAGCACAAATCAATCAGCACGGCCTGTCAGCCAAGGCCAACATGGAGGTAGGGGTCTAACCGTGCAACAACTCTCATTTGCACACACTCAACACCACACACCTTGATCTCCACCAATGTGCAGCAGTGAAGCTCACATGGACTGATGACATTGCACATGCACCCCTGACAATCCCAGGTGTGGTGGGGGGAACTAAGGTGGAGATACCCATCACACATGGCCAGTCAACAAGACTTGTGAATGTCTCACACACTGCACAGTACGCTGTACATGGGCATGACGTCAAATCCACACCAACCAATTGGATCCCGGCCACAGTCACACACCAATGAAGAAGCCAAGGTCACCCACAAAGAACACACATAGACAACTTCCAACATTGCAGCTCTGACCCTGAGGAGTGGCAGCAGTCACACACACGTGTCACAATCACTGAAAGCTAACACAAACTGTAAATTACATGACTTGTGTAACCAACAAGTGCCAAGGGGAATCCTGACTGTGTCTCATCTGCGTTTGCCCAGAAACTCAGCCCTGACAGCAAACACACCTATGGATGACACCCTGATGACCAGTAATGTGCCATGCACCCACATCACAGAGAACCCAGGGCAAAGATTTGGGGGGAACATTGCTCAACTCAGCAAGCATCACAAGCAGGGACATCACTAGGGCCCCCAGCCTGCGTAGCAAAATGGAAGTGAACACACACAGACATGCTCACACAACACACACCTTGGGCTCAGGCAATGTCACGGAATTACACACTGCCATGAGGGGACTCCACTCCTGTGTAAGGAAAGCTGTGCCATACGTTCTCTCTGCAGGGCTCTATCATGTCAGCAGAACACTTGGTCACTCAGTCAACAATTAGCACAAAATGAAGGCTCTCGTCACATCAGCCTGGTCATGGCAGTGTCACCAAAATCATCTGCACCGATCAAATACACATGTATAGCAAGTTGCACTGATACCACAGATGAGTCCTTCCCCATTGATGCCCAAACTTGCATGTCCAGTGGAGATGGTCACACGGTCAGGGAAATAGACAAATTGAACAATGGCAAGCACATCTGATGTGCAGGGGTGTAAGCCACATATGTGATATTGCTAAAACATGTAGGGAATCCCATTGGCAAATATGGAAAACATGACACCCTCATATTGCTGCAAAGAATGACATGGCTACACACCACGATAGGACACATTCACCCTGGACCACATGGGGTCCTGCACAGTAACACTTCATTTACCTGATATCAAAAATCACCATCACTGCAGCAAGGGCATGGTTAGCATCCTCAACATCATGTACATCTGAAGCAAAACCACTAGATAACTGAAAGTAGCTTTATTCAGCATATGTTAGTTGTAAATAGAAACTCCAGACAAAACCCAAAGGCCAATGGCCAGTCCATGACAAAAGTCCAAACAGGGTGACAGTGGCAGATGTCACCCTTTGCTTGCCTGCACTGCTACAGACCAGGGACATTCCCCTCGGAGGGGCATACGGGGGGCAGGCCAGGCACCGCAGGGACAGGATCAGGGCTCACCAGAAGGAGGCAGGGAAGGGGTGGCTGGTGCTGGAGAGTCACTGACAACTGCAGTGGAGGTGTCTGACATGGTGTGTGCCGGCACAACTGGGGGGCATGAGTCAGATGGTGTGGGTGCCGGCACAACTCCAGTGGGCTGGCCAGATGGAGTGGACAGGTTCCCCACTGCAGTGCCCAAGTCAGACGGGGTGGTAGTGGACTCCACTGCAGTGCCCATCTCCAGGGGAGTAGAATGGGGTTCAGGTAAGGTGGGCAGGACAGAGGGGGAGGATAAGGTCTCCACACCAGTGGAACAAACATGTGCAGCGGGGGTGTGGGGCTGGAAGAGCAAGTGGTAGGTGGAGAAGGCCGCATCATTTTGGGGATGGTGTATCTGTGGGTGGGGGAACCTGGGGCAGGGTGTGGTGGGGGAACCTGTGTTGTGGGTGCCTGAGGGATGGAGGAAGGCGACTGTGTGGTTGACCTGCAGGGCGGTGGCGGGGTCTTGCTCTTCCGGGCGTGGGGGGACTTGCGGGTGGGGGCCTCAGTCTGTCTGCACCTGGGGGAGGGTGTCCGGGGGCAAGGTGCACTCCCCTATGTGTGGGTGGACTTCCTCTTCCCCCTGTATGCTGGATCAGCGGGATCGGAGGGGAAGAGGCCGAGGTCACAGAGGAAGAGCTGCTTTGTTGGTGGGGTTGCAGGTGAGGCAAGGGAAGGGGTCTTGGAGGAGAGGATTTTGAGGACTGCGGAGTGACTGTGGATGCCTGTGTGTGTGTCTGTTCCCCATCCCCTGTGGGTGTGGTATCAGTCCCCTGAGGATGCTTGTGTGCACGTCTTGCCTTTGTTTTGGGTGTTTCTGTGCTGCTCATGTCTGTGTGTTTGGGTGATTGTGCAGGTGTGCATGTGCTTGGGACAGGTAGGGTGCCAGGAAGTGTGGATGGGGCAGAGGTAGGAGGGGTGATGGACTGTTAGAGGAGTGACACTGCTGCCGTCAGGGAGGAGTCCATGGACCGATTGCTCCTCTGTAGGGCAGACATGCCCGTCGAGATGCCCTCCATGAACGACACCAGCTGTGTCAACAGAGTGGTGTGTGCATGGAGGACACTCAGCATTGCTGTCTGCCCTACATGGAGCTGGCAAAGTATGTACACAGACTCCTCACTCAGGGCAGCAGGGGACACAGGGGCAGGGGGTGCGGTGCCTGGCACAAAGGAGACACGCTCCCGAATACGGGAGCCTCCACGGACCTCTGGAATGGGAGCCAATGGGAGGGCGGTGGTGGTGGTGGTGGCGGGGCCAGACATACTAGCTGGGGTGTGGTGGCTGCTGACACCCGCCTCCACAAGGGAGTCATCCTCCGAGCTGCTGTGGTCCTCAGCTGAGGTGGATGGTGCTGAGGACTCCTCGGTGTGGCTCCCCTCGCCCTCCGTGCCACTGGGTCCCTCCGACCACTCATCGGCTGCTGACCCAGTCTGGCTCTGCAGCTCATCCTGGTCCGTGGAGCTGTCCCCTCCTGTGGCCGTGGATGTATCTGCAAACAATTAGGGAAACAGACAAACATCAGTCACCTGCACTGACCGCACACACCACAGTAAGTACAGCACATTACAAAGCAAGCCCTGGCTTCCTCAGTTGAACATTGCCAAAAGTACTCACACAGATTAGGAGAAGCCAATTGTCAGTCTGATGGTCAACCATGGCACTCACACCCCTCCTGCCCTTGCACTCATCTGTCTGGTGCCTGTTGGATGGTAATACCCCAGTGTGGACACATGCACCACGTACACAGTTGTTGGACATTGTAGAGAACACAGTGAAGTATGTGAACATGCACACATCACATCTCTTGCCACTGAGTCAGTACAGGTGTCCGGATAAAGGGATGGCCAGAGTAAAATTAGAAATGCATGTGATGCATACCAGCACCAGACACCATGATGCACCCATGTCCGGATAGTCAATGCCACAATGGGGTGCATGTTGCACATGTCACTCCCCTGCAGGATCACTCTTAGGGAGTTTAATGCCATGGCACAGGCATGCCTGCAAAGTCATACATCACTGTCTCCAGTCACATGGCCATGGCAGCCAGCCAACAACAGTCTGCACTGTGTCACAATCCTAGGTAATGGGGAATGCAAGTTATGTAGCTGACAAGTGCACATGTCCATCCCCCACAAACCACATCATCTGAACTCTTATTTGTCCACGTCATACCAATTGGACATATGGGAGACATGAAACACAACTCTATGAACCTGAGCACCTCACAGTCTGCTGTGAATGAAAAACAGCTGCCTGAAATTCACAGTCGCATACACCTGTGTGCACAGTCAAGTGATCAAACACCTATCAGTCACAGAAGTATCATCTCTCATGGTCACATCTCAGATAGCATGCTGAGCCCTAAACGATAAACATCCCAGTAGTCCTGACAACGAAGCCACAGCACAATGACACAGAGGCAGACACATGAGGGAACATTTCACTGATCACAACATGTCAGCTGATACACGGAGTGGGAGTACAGAGTGTATTGTATGGCCTGGAGTAGGCATGACTGTCCTGCTCCACCTGAAAGAGGAATGAGCCCTGGACAGTAGGCAATTGGCTAAGCATGTGTGACACACTTGATATACATACTCCTGAGGCCCAAACATTGTTCCCACCCTCAGCATGGGGGTGTGCCAAATACCCCAGTGACATGTGGTGATTCAGATCAGCAAGTGGACCACATATCAAAGTTACACCCAGGTGACATGTCAGAACTTAGGCATTGTGTAAGCAATTGACCCACCCATGTAGCCCACCACAAAGTCACGGGAACAAATGGTGTCCCCCACCTTGAGCGAAGCAAAATGAAAGAACACAGTACCCAAGTGACACAATTTCCTAACTGTAAGGGCCACACCTGTGTATAAGATGTGGAGTGGGCATGTCACAATTGAGGGACATGGGTCCTGGACCACAAAACTGATGTACTGTGGAAGTTTAACCAGGCCAGAGGAGGGCACATAGCATGTCAGACAAAGTTCACAGTGCAGTCATGGACTCACCCCCTCCTTGCTGCTGTCTGGCCTTCAGCTGCCCATCCAGGTCAGGGAAGACCACCGCCAGGATCCTGAGCATGTGGGGGGTCAGGGTCCGGTGTCCGCCCCTCCTGCAAGGAGGCGACAGCTTCAGCTGGACCCTTGCGATCCTCCGGGTCCAGCCCCGAAGGTCCTGCCACCTCTTCTGGCAGTTGTGGATCCAGCGCTTGTAGACCCCCACGGATCTTACTGCCCGGGCGATGGTCAGCCAGATTTCCTGCTTCTGGTGGGCATCAACCTGTGAGGATGACAAAGTGAAAAGGCCATTACTACACATGCAACATATACGTGCATCACACAGTTGGATATACATGTCTCAATCACAGGGGCATATGATGTACACAGGCAGTGCAATGATGGCTATGAACAGTTTGCCAGCAGTTACTACATGGTATCATTGCATAGGAAGTAAACCTTGTTGGAATGCACTGTTACTGCACTGTACCTGTTCAGTGCATGTAACTACACACTTTGGGGGTGAGAACTACTCAGTGAGCATGCTAGCCAGTGGTGTGCACACTGTAAGTCTTGCTAGTCAGACAACATGCACAATTAGTAAGGCAGTGGACAGCACACTCACCTGCTCCCCTGGTTTCCCACACAGCTTGCTGTACTGTGGAAGGAGGCTGTCCAGCAGGGCCTGGTTCTCCTCAAGGCTGAAGGCTGGGGCTCTCTCCACAGTACGTGCCATTGCAGTAGCCAGAGGATGCAGAGACAGCAGCAGTGTTGGTGGCAGATGCCGTCCTGGAACATGTAGTGCAGGCAAGTGAGCTCTCAGGGTAACAGCCAGCATTATATGTGTGCTGCAGAGGCAGATACTGTCCCATGTGTCCAAAGTGATAGGTCCAAGTCGTTTGCATCTTCTGAATCTGGCCAATCCATGGAATTGCACCACTAATACACGCCCACAGCATCCTTCAAAAGTTAAACTTCATGACACCCATTAATTTGCAACATTGTTGTGGGTGGCCAACTGAATTCACTGCATCAGACTCGTTGAAGCTTCGAAAACGCGTCCGTTGCCATGCCAGGCCCTAGCCAATGCGTGCGCACCGATCGGTCCATTGCTGTACAACGCGTATTCCGGGAAACAACGCGTACCCGCTCACAACAGATGCAATGGCCAGTGCGTGCGCACCGATCGGTCCATTGCTGTACAACGCATACCCGCTCACAACAGATGCAATGGCCAGTGTGTGCGCACCGATCGGTCCATTGCTGTACAACGCGTACCCGCTCACAACAGATGCAAGGGCCAGTGCGTGCACACCGATCGGTCCATTGCTGTACAACGCGTACCCGCTCACAACAGATGCAATGGCCAGTGCGTGCACACCGATCGGTCCATTGCTGTACAACGCGTACCCGCTCACAACAGATGCAATGGCCAGTGCGTGCGCACCGATCGGTCCATTGCTGTACAACGCGTACCCGCTCACAACAGATGCAATGGCCAGTGCGTGCGCACCGATCGGTCCATTGCTGTACAACGCGTACCCGCTCACAACAGATGCAATGGCCAGTGCGTGCGCACCGATCGGTCCATTGCTGTACAACGCGTACCCGCTCACAACAGATGCAATGGCCAGTGCGTGTGCACCGATCGGTCCATTGCTGTACAACGCGTACCCGCTCACAACAGATGCAATGGCCAGTGCGTGCGCACCGATCGGTCCATTGCTGTACAACGCGTATTCCGGGAAACAACGCATACCCACTCACAACAGATGCAATGGCCAGTGCGTGCGCACCGATCGGTCCATTGCTGTACAACGCGTACCCGCTCACAACAGATGCAATGGCCAGTGCGTGCGCACCGATCGGTCCATTGCTGTACAACGTGTATTCCGGGAAACAACGCGTACCCGCTCACAACAGATGCAATGGCCAGTGCGTGCACACCGATCGGTCCATTGCTGTACAACGCGTCCTTGTACAGGTCACTCGCATATGTCACCATGCTTGTCACTGGTGAACGTATGCCAGCCACATATACTTGCCAGGGACTCAGGGGCACACCTACAACACCACAGACTGTCCACACTGTATCCTAAGGCATGTAAGGCTGCATTACCTTTTCTGTGTATGGGGGTCAACATGTGGTTTTTGGGGTGGCACTTGTGGGCAGCCACTCCCAGGCTGTGCACGTGTTCATGGGGACAGGATCCTTTGTGTGTTGTGCACATGACCACTGTGATGTGCAACTGTTCATTTCAGAGCATGTGGCATGGTCACATTTCCAGGTTGTGTATGTGTATGTCATGTCACATACCCCCAGAGTCCCATGTGGGAAGGTATGTACATCACAGGGTGACCCATTGCCACAATAGTGATGGCCCTCCACAGTCTGTGTGCATGTTGTGTTTCCGATGTCTCTGATTCCATGTGCACAATGTGAGACAGTCTCCACATCCACGTTGTTTGTGCATGGACTTTGATGTTGTGCGTGTGTGTGTCACAGACGTCCATGTCTGTCCTGCGGAGGCAACAGGGGCCACTACCTGTGGGAGTCATGTTTGTTTTTCTGACGTGTACATGATACGCCATGTCATGCCAGTGTCCATGTGGCAATACAGGGTCCCTGGGAATCTACCTGTCAATGAGCTGTGATGCCTGTGACACATCTGTCCAGACATGTCACTGTGGTGTGTGTTTGGTACGTGACAGCAGTAAATGGGTACTGTGACACAGCCTAATGGTTTCCCATAGCACAACCTGGAACCTGTTGTCAACACATGTTGAACTGAGATGTTAGATGATGGCCATGTAGGTGCCATATATGTCCATACAGAACGGCACACACATCAAGTACTTGTGTCTCGTAATGATGTATCATGTGATATTGAGTATGGTCAATGCCACATATGTGGGGTGACTGACAATCTTTCTTTCTTCACCTATGCACTGCAGGGCACCAGCTGTCCATAGACCATTCCCTGACCTTGCAACGATGGTGGAACGTGACAGCATCCGACGGTACCGCTTCACCAGGCAGCTGATTGAGGATTTGGCAGTGCGCTTGGCCTCACATTTACAACTTGGCCGGCCGTACCCTACAGCGCTGACCCCCAAGGTGAAGGTGATGGCAGCCCTACACTTCTTTGCCACCGGTACCTTTTAACACACTGTGGCGTCTGCTGGTGGGATGTCACAGACTATGTTCAGCCGTGTGCTACGCGATGTTTTGGAGGCAATGTTGAGATGCCTGAACCAGTACATCTATTTCCTTAAACGTCAACAACTCACTGACGTCAAGAGTGACTTCTATGCCCTGGGGAGGATGCCACATGTCATTGGCTCCATTGATGGGACACATGTGTCTTTGGTACCACCACAGGCACATGAGCAGGCATACAGGAACAGGAAACATTATCATTCGATCAATGCTCTGGTGGTATGTCTTGCAGATATGAGCATCTCACATGTGTGTGCCCGTTTCCCTGGTTCGGCACACAATGCCTACGTGATGAGGAGTAGTCGCATCCCGAGGATGATGTCACAGATGCAGAACCAGCGTGCCTGGCTTGTCGGTGTGTACTGACTTTGTACCATTGTGTGTGTTCTGCTATGTTGTATTCCGCCCTCTTTTCCAACTCAGCTAATGTGCAATTGTCTGTCTGTAGGGGACTCCGGATACCCCAACATGCCGTGGATGCTGACACCCCTCAGGAACCCTGTGACACCAGCCCAGATGCGCTACAATGAGGCACATGGTCGGACCAGGAGAGTGATCGAGCGGACATTTGGTCTCCTGAAGAGCCGCTTCCGCTGCCTGGACAAGACAGGAGGGGCCCTCCCATATGCCCCAGCAAAGGTGTGCAAGATTGTCATCGTCTGTTGCATGCTACACAACCTGGCAGTACGGAAGGAGTTGCCTCTCATCCTGGATGACTTTGACCAACATCCGCCACCTGTGGAGGATCCTGGCCTGGGCCACGATGCCAGTGATGATGATGATGATGATGGTGATGTCCGCACACAGCTCATCACCAACTTCTTCAGCTGAATGTGAGTATCCAGAGAGTTGTCATGCCAATGATGTGAGTTTGCTTGATATGTGTTGGTGGTGCTCTGGTGCTGTTTGAGTGTGGCCATGTGCTACTTGACTGGAAGCGTGCAGCGATGTGTCCTTACAGGTAGTCTGTACTCCCCAACAGTGTTGACATGCTAACTTGGTTTTCTGTAAGTATCTTGTGACATGTATTGGGCATGAGTATTGCAGTTCTGTCCTGTTCTTCAGTGCTTTTGACTGTGTGTCATGTCTGTCCTTCACAGGGTACTATCAGAGTTGTTTGGTCAACTGTGATCCCCCGACACCATGATTCAACTTCCAGGGTGGAAGCAGTCGTTTCCCTACAGGTGATGTGCCACACACCCCTGGACTTTATTTCTTCTACACTTGTTGAATGTGTGGCCCCTGCCACGTAGGATTACCTTGCATCTGTAGTGGAAACAACATGTTGCAAATGTGTAATAAACCTGTGCTTCACTTTGGGATGTGCGTTGTCTGTGGTCACACATCTGACTGACATGTGCTTACTGCATCTGTGGGCTAGTTAATACAGACTGTGAATAGGTGTGGTGTCTGTGCATTCCACTGTATTTCCTGGCAACATCAGTGTAGGCGATGAGTCTGATGGCCCTGGTGTGTATGTGTTGTGTAGCCCTAGTGGTGTGTCTCCCTCATATGTGTCACGTCGCCATGACTCACATGACGGTGTTGAACTTGCTGTAGCAGTTAGCATGCACAGTGTCATTTAGCAGATCACCATCTCCATGACAGAAACCACGTTGGAATCACAACAGAGGCAAGTATGGTGTATTAGTGAGTTTATTTACATACATGTGTGAGGATAGTGCACAGGATGGTGGGTGCTGTACATTGGGATCGGAATCCAAAGTTCCCAGATGAGTTGGAAGTCTTGGTAGCAGAAATGTCCTGAGTAGTAAAGTCCACAGTCATCTGACACATTGGGCCAACTTAAGCTCCCCATGTCATGTGGGAGAGTTGGGTTGCATTTGACAGGGTGAACAGTTTGCACACAAAGGAGAATTTCCTGAACAGGTGTTGGGTTCCTGGGGGATGTACATGGCCATCGGCCTCTCAGTTTTCCTTCCTCGGACGACCCCTCTTCTTTCGGGGGGGACCCTCACGTGCAGGCTTCTGCGGTGCAGAGGACTCTCCGCCAGAGTCATCCTCCCTCCCTGTGGCAGTTGCAGTTGTTGCAGCACCAGATGTTGTGGGCACACAGGGAGGTGTGGCCATGTTGGTGCTAATCTGGCAGAGGCATGTCAATATGTCCCTATGCACCGCTGTCAGTTCTTCCAATGTGTCCCACTTGGACTCCATGCCAGACATGTGTGTCTCCACACGGGACATGTGTGTCTCCACACGGGACATGTGTGAATCCAAGCGGGCATGATGGGCAGCCTGCTGCTGTTGAATGTCCTTGAGGATCCCCACTACCTGGCTGACCTCTCCGGTGCTATTCTGGTACGCATCAGCAATGCGTGCCAGTTGTGGGTCATCATGCAGTCCAGACCCCTCTGCAAACAGCGACCTATGTCTACCACCCCTCCCACCACCCCTGGCAACACGTGCGGGACCTGCGGTGGCACGCACAGGTGACCGTAGGCCCACTTGGGGGTTGTTACTGGGCTCGTTGTCCGTTGCTCCATGTTGGGCCGGGGTCCCTGTGCTGTTGTCATCGGTGGTCCTTGGTCTCTCCATGTCGGCAGGGGTGGTCTGTGTGTTGGCAGTTGTTGGAGGGGTGGGTGCAGGGGGTGCAGATGTTGGTCCTGCTGGTGCTGCATGATGACTCACACCGGAGGGGCCAGGTAGGTCTTCGCCATCCGAGGAGGGCAGAGGCTGTTCCACACCAGTGAGCTCAGTGTCCCCCGGAGCCTGGGACAGGGACTCCTCATCATCTGCTGCTGTGTCCCCATCATCACCTGTTTTTGGAAGAGACACACAATGTATGTTATGTTTCTACAGGCATCAATGGTTCACACACCTGACAGTTGTGACTGTACCTCTGGATGCGGGCCTGTACATTGCATTGTCCTAAGTTGTCACAGTCAGAGGTTGATATTGGTGTAGCACATTGTCCTGCCAACCTGAACCTTTTCAATGTGAATGTTGAGGTGTGTGCATGGCCAGCATTGGTGGTATTTGGTGGACATCTGGCCCTCCTTCTCCTCCCAGCCCAGTTATCCCACCATGAAGCATGCCACCCTTGCAGTGTGTGCAGGTTGACTCTCAGGATGTCAGTCAGTGGTGTCCTGCTGTTGGTTGTTTCACAGTTCCCAGCAGGGCCTTGTGCTCCCCACAGCTGAGGCCAGTGTCAGACATCTTTGAAGTGGCTTTTCACTGCCTGTGAGGTGTGCATGCTTCAGTGTGAGCTTGCTGGGCCATGTGGTTGGGGGATGTTGAGCTGTGACTACCACTCCCATCATGCTATTGCCTACACCCCCTTCCCAGCATGCCCATACTTCCTTCCTTTTGACTCTGCTTCCCTGTGGGGTAGTGTGCCTGTGCTGACAGGATGGCTGACAGTGTTGTCCTGGCGTTTGTTTGGCTACAAGTCCCAAGAGTGTCCCTGTGCTTCACACAGCATAACCCAGGGTGGTGTTCTTTGTGGGATATTTAATTGGAGTGTGAGGCAATGCATTCTCCCAGGTGAGTTGTGTGGAGTTTGTGTAGAGGGGGTGTGTAAGAAAAGCTGCTTGTAACTATGGTCAGAGATGTCAGTCCTCCTTCCCACCCAGCCAGATATCCCACCATGGAACGTGCTTCCATTTCAGGGAGTGCAAGTTGGCTTTCAGGATGTCAGTCAGTGGTGTCCTGCTGTTGGTTGGTGCACAGTTCCCAGCAGGGCCTTGTGCTCCCCACAGCAGTACCCAGTGTCAGCCATCTTGTCAGTTGTTTTCCACTCCCTGTGATGTGAGCATGGTTCAGAGTGGTGTTGATGGGCCAATTGTGAGGGTGACCAATATCTGTGCTTACAACTCCCATCATGCTATTGCCTACATCCCCCTTCCCACCATGCCCATACTTCCTTCCTTTTGAGTGGACTTCACTGTGTGTGAGTGTGACAGCAATGGCAAGATGGCTGACAGTGGTGTCCTGCTGTTGGTTGGTGCACAGTTCCCAGCAGTGCCTTGTGCTCCCCACAGCAGTACCCAGTGTCAGCCATCTTGTCAGTTGTTTTCACCTCCCTGTAATGTGGGCATGGTTCAGAGTGGTGTTGATGGGCCAATTGTGAGGGTGACCAATATCTGTGCCTACAACTCCCATCATGCTATTGCCTATACCCCCCTTCCCAGCATGCCCATACTTCCTTTCTTTTGAGTGGACTTCACTGTGTGTGAGTGTGACAGCAATGGCAAGATGGCTGACAGTGTGGTCCTGTTGATTGTTGGTGCCCAGTTCCCAGCAGGGCCTTGTGCTCCCCACAGCTGAGGCCAGTGTCAGACATCTTTGAAGTGGCTTTTCACTGCTTGTGAGGTGTGCATGCTTCAGTGTGAGCTTGCTGGGCCATGTGGGTGGGGGATGTTGAGCTGTGACTACCACTCCCATCATGCTATTGCCTACACCCCCCTTCCCAGCATGCCCATACTTCCTTCCTTTTGACTCTGCTTCCCTGTGGGGTAGTGTGCCTCTGCTGACAGGATGGCTGACAGTGTTGTCCTGGTGTTTGTTTGGCTACAAGTCCCAAGAGTGTCCCTGTGCTTCACACAGCATAACCCAGGGTGGTGGTTCTTTGTGGGATATTTAATTGGAGTGTGAGGCATTGCATTCTCCCAGGTGAGTTGTGTGGAGTTTGTGTTGAGGGGGTGTGTAAGAAAAGCTGCTTGTAACTATGGTCAGAGCTGTCAGTCCTCCTTCCCACCCAGCCAGATATCCCACCATGGAACGTGCTTCCATTGCAGGGAGTGCAAGTTGGCTTTCAGGATGTCAGTCAGTGGTGTCCTGCTGTTGGTTGGTGCACAGTTCCCAGCAGGGCCTTGTGCTCCCCACAGCAGTACCCAGTGTCAGCCATCTTGTCAGTTGTTTTCCACTCCCTGTGATGTGAGCATGGTTCAGAGTGGTGTTGATGGGCCAATTGTGAGGGTGACCAATATCTGTGCCTACAACTCCCATCATGCTATTGCCTCCACACCCCTTCCCAGCATGCCCATACTTCCTTCCTTTTGAGTGGACTTCACTGTGTGTGAGTGTGACAGCAATGGCAAGATGGCTGACAGTGGTGTCCTGCTGTTTGTTGGTGCACAGTTCCCAGCAGGGCATTGTGCTCCCCACAGCAGTACCCAGTGTCAGCCATCTTGTCATTTCTTTTCCACTCCCTGTGATGTGAGCATGGTTCAGGGTGGTGTTGATGGGCCAATTGTGAGGGTGACCAATATCTGTTACTACAACTCCCATCATGCTATTGGCTACACTGACTTCACCAGCATACACAGAATGTCTTCCTTTCAGTGAGCTTCCCTGTGAGGTGGTGTTCTAGTGGTGGCAAAATGTCTAACTGTGTTTGTTGGTTATGTTTGTGCCACTGCCTTGCTGTATTTGTAGTTAGGTTTGTACATATCATGAAACAGTTACATATCACTATGAGATGGCATGTATTGTGTTTATCTGACTGACAGACAAATCTTGGGGTGATTATCTTTTGGTTGCTGTGGATTTGCTAAGGGTGCATGGTTTGACTATCCCCTTGACAGTGATGTGTGTGTATTGTCACACAATATTGGGTATATTAGTTGTGTACTCACCAGGCTTCAGGGATGTTTGATAGTCCATATACGCTCACTGGTGGTAGGATGGCCCACACCTTCTCCTCCCAGGGCCTGAGGTATAGTGGTTTGGCAGGAGGGCCACTGCCGGTGCGCTGACTCACGATGTAATCCTTCTTTAGTAGGTCCCTGACCCTCCTGCGCACATCATACCACCTGTTCTGGATGTCTTCCTTTGTGCGCAAACATGGTGATTGTGCGTTCACCCTGTCGACGATCCTCTCCCACATCTTGGTTTTCTGCGACATGGGGGTCTGTTGGACCAATGTACCAAACAACTGTGGCTCTACCCTGAGGATCTCATCTACCAGGACTTCCAATTCACTGTCTAGGAACTTTGGATTCTTCTTTGGGGGCATGGTGATGGGTAGTGGTGGTGATTGATGTGTGTGTTTGTGCAAGTGAGGGTGTGTGAGTGTAGGTTTTGCTGGGTGTATGTGAGGGTGCTATTTGTTGAGGTGCTAATGGTGTGTAGCTTGTGTGATGGATGAGCTGTGAGTGTGTCTGTGGTTGCTGTCTGATGGTGTTCTGTGCTGGCAGGTCAGTTGAATTTGCAAAGCATCATGGTAGGGATTTGTGGCCTTTATATAGGTGGAGTTGGGGGTGTGTCCCTGTTCCATGTTTTTTTTCCCTGTATTTATTGTCTTTGTCATTGCTTGTTTGGCCCTTTTTTTTTGTATTTTTTCCTTAGTATTTTTTGTGCATGTAGGAGACGTTCTTCTGACCGAGTAGGACGCTGCAGTTGTCTCGTGCGGTCTTCTCCGAGTCGTTCACGCTGTGTTTCTGCTAGGTTTATTGTGCGGCGTACGCGTCGGTCGCCGAGTATTGGCTTCCTTCGGCTGGCTTTTGTATGCGTGTCGGTCGTACGGCTTGAGCTCCGTGCGACTCGGTCTGGTTTTCCACGCATTACATCGTACTGGGCGGCTCGGAGTATGTGGGTACGTTTCGTTCGGGTTCATTCCTGGTGCGTGTCGGTCAGTTCTATTCGTGTGGTTTCCCGGCCGGATAGCTTGTTTTCGTCCGGTTCGGTCATTCGGCTTGTGTTCCGTACGAGTCGGTCGTGATTCACATGCATTTCATCGTACTACCCAGGTCGGGCAGCGCCGGTACGTGTCGGTCGGACTATATTCCCGTACCGAGTCGGTCGGTATGTTTTCCGGCCCGAATCGGAATCGACCCCTAAGTGTTGATAAATATTTCTTGTCACCAGAGCCTATGTAGTTTGGCCTGGAAGTTTTGGTTAACAACATCATGTTTTCAGGGATTTTTATTCTTGATTCACATCATTTAAACCTATTTCACTAGGACGTTGTAAAACATTAGTTTTGCAAATGATATGCCCAGAAGTAGAAAGAGTAGTCTCTGTTTGCATTTATTGTGTAGTACTTTCTCACCTCCTGCATCGCAGTCTCTTTTGAGAAAACCATTAAACCCAATAATAGGTACATGATTGTACTAGCTTTTTCTCCTATTCCCCTATGCTGGAAATGTTAACCTATTGGAAGACAGGGCCCCCAATTCTTACTCTAGCCCCACTTAATATTGTTTTTTGGTCACAGTGACCTTCTAAATGACAAAGCAGATCTCCCAGAACCGCTGTCTAATAATCAGGAGCAAATGTACGATGACTGCACAATGTTGCACCAGAGCAAGGGAAAAACCATTTTGCAGGTTCTAATCTAGAATGATATTGGTAATTGTACACATTTCAATAACTCCAACTACTTCAGCAATGTTTAGAAGAAACGAAATCATATTTGACATCAAATGAAACATAATCTAGTAATCCCTGATCCACGGCTTCCAGGACCCTCAACACTGGCTCTAGTTAAGGGTATCCTGCAAGTTGCAGCACATCTCATCCAAGGTCTAAAGAAATATGATCGCATCATCTCATCCTGAGAAACTCAACTTGCTACCCTTGTCAGCCGACATCTTCTTCAGAACCAGTTGCATCATTAACAAAGCCATGAAAAACAGCAACCGACCTATCAGGCTGCCAAACTCACCATCTCTAGCAGCTCTAGGAACACCCAAAGATGGGACTCCATCAGACTAGTAGAAAGAAAAGTAGAAAAGCAAAAAAGGGATAAAAAAAAAAACTGCCCAACAGGCCTTTTCAATGTATGCATCAGGAACACCATCACTGCTTCAGTCAGGGCCGTCCTTACCCTGCTCCAGATCAAGAAAGAGTTAAAACCGCACCTCTTTAAAGAGCGCAAAGTATGGAGTTATAGTCCTCAAACCAGCAACCCCTCAGGTCACTTGCCTTTAACCCTGCATTGTGCTCAGCCGCATTTTGGCTAGGTTTGCACCATGCAAATACCACATACTTCCATGCATCCATACACAAAGCAGGAAACAGTGGACTGGAAACATTGACAGAAAAACAGAGGTGGAAACCACTGAAGAAGAGTTGGTTCCATTATTGAGCCTAAAATCCAAAAGGAAAAGCCAGGTCAAGATCATTTCAAGACTGGCTCATAGGAGTAAGCGTCAAAAAGCAGAAGAGTGATTGATGCCCAACAGTGATAATAAAGCCGAAAATTAGAAAATCAACTTGCCTAAATAGATGTTACATTTAAACCTGTTTAAGTCATTCCCTCAGGCGGTGGAAACCTATTCTGTCCATTGCTTCTCTACCGTTTGACTTCAAATATTTTCCCAGAGTTCAATCGGCCTACTTCTTCTTTACAAATATGTCCCTCCAATCCCATTGAGTCATTAATACCAAAAAGGTTGAAAATTCTCATTAACTTATTTGTCAACAGAAGTGTGACTACATTTCAAGAATCACATGAAAAGGGACTTGCAGTTAACCCCTTCGGTGCTCATGATGGAGCGGTTCCGTCATGAGCCACGGTGGGCGTGTGCTCATGACGGAACCGCTCTGTCATGGCACCCACCCATGGGGGAAGCGCTGGCGCTCCCCCCATGGGCAGCCCATCTGCACCCCCAAGTAGGGATGGCAGCGGAAGAGTTTCCGCTGCCACCCCGACCCCCCCCTCCCTTGGCAATCCTGTGACGTTGGCGCACGTGCGCCAACGTCATCAGGAAGCGCTGGACGCCTGAACACCATTTGTTTCCAGGCAAGCAAGGGGTGAGTTTTTGTGCTCCGGTGGGGCGGGGGGCCAGATCCTCACTCATTGAGGCATCGGAGGAGAGGAAACAGTGTTTCCTCTCCCCTGATGTCTCAATGCAGGGCATTCCTGCTGCACGATCGCGCACAGCGTCGCGATCGTGCAGCAGGAATGCCCCCACTAGACAACAGGGATGTTTTTTTGTGTAAAGGAAGTGACCCCTTAGGCAAGGGTCGCTTCCTTAGGGGGCTATATTATTTTAAGACTTTTCTGGCCCCCCTTGGGACAGATTGCCCACATTATTTGTAACCCTGGGCGTAGTTCGCGAAGTAGCGCTTCGCGAAGCTACGCAAAGTGAAGTTCGCACTATGCGAGCTTCGCGTAGCACTACGCGAACTGCGTAGTGCATGTTCGCAATGATTACACAGTGCCGGATGCTTGTTTGCACTGTGCAATCATTGAAAACGGCATCTTGCACAGTGCGAGCTGTCTTTTACTGCCGCTCGAGTAGATTTTTACTCGAGCGGCAGCTTTCTCAACGCGGACTGGTAGTTTCTCATCGCGAGCGGTCGCGAGCATACGCGACCACTCGCAATGAGAAACCTGACCTCCCCGCGTTGAGAATCTCGCCGGGAGGTTTATTTTCCACGCTCGCGATCGGCAACTTGTGAAAAAGTCTTGCCGGGATGTCATTTTGCTTGCTCGCGGTCGCCAACTTGACGTTGAGGACCGCGAGCAAGCAAAAAATGACTGCTGCACTACGCTACGCTACGCTACGCGTGTTTGCACTGTGCTACGTGCAATTCGCGTTGTGCGAAGTAGCGCAAACTTCGCAAACTACGCGAGCGTAGCGTAGTTTTCCGCCCAGGCCTAATTATTTGGCGTTTCTGGCCCCAGGGGGGGCAGAAAAGCCCACTAGAGCCAGGGATATTTAAAAAAATAAAATGGAAGCGACCCCTTGGGCACGGGTCGCTTCCAGGGGGCATATTTTTTTTTAATGTGTATTCTGCCCCCCCTGGGGGCAGATCAACCCATTTATTTGGCCTTTCTGCCGGGGGGGCAGAATACCCCACTAGACACCAGGGAGTTCTTTCAAATTTAAATGGAAGAGACCCCTTGTGCAAGGGTCACTTCCGGGGGGCATTTTGTTTTTTATATGTGTATTCTGGGGGCAGACACCAGAGACTAATTTTAAAATTAAAATGGAAGCGACCCCTTGGGCAAGGGTCGCTTCCAAGGGGCATATTTTTAAATATGTATATTCTGCCCCCCCTGGGGGCAGATCTGCCCGTTTGTTTGGCCTTTCTGCCCTCGGGGGGGGAAGAAAACCCCACTAGGCACCAGGGATTTTGTTTTGTGTGTAATGGAAGCAACATGGTTGCTTCCAAGGGGTAAAATTTGCTTAATGTTTTTTCTGCCCCTCCTGGGACAGATCTGCCTCTTTTTTTTGCCTTTCTGCCCTAGGCGGGAGGGGGGAGGCAGAAAACCCTACTAGGCACCAGGGATTTATTTATTTTGCAAGGGGGGCACATTTCTGTCTGCTGTTTTCTGCCCCACCTGGGGGACAGATCGGCCTGGCAGACAACCTCACCCGATCCCTTGGGCAAGATCACCCCCCATTTTTCTCAGCCCTATTTGAAGGCCCATTTGGCAGATTGACTATTTGGGTAGTGACATAGCGTGTTATAATGTTAATTGTTTTTTTTCTTGTGAATTGTAATTGTAATGCTTTATGTTAGAACCGGGGTCACCGATTCCGACGCGGTAGCTTGGCGCGAGGCAGGAAGGCACCCGAAGGCAATGTGTTAAGCACTTGTGCAGCACACTCTCACACTGACTCAATGATGCGCAACAATAAAGGGGGACACCACACCAGGCTTTGATGTAAAAACAAGATCCTTTATCTCATTTAAATTAGCAGTTGATAAGGCAGATAATCTTCGGCAACATTTCAATTCATTTGAGCTTCATAAAACTAGTGCGTAAATTTCATTCAAGCACATTAGAACAGTAGAACGTTACGCCATTAAAAAGGCAGTAGCAATAACCTCCTAGAAAAGCAGGTAACACTGTAGGTCATAGTCTGTAGGTCAAAAACATAGACTTCAATGCATTTAGCGACATCCCATTAGCAAGGACTTAGATGCACATTACACTGTAGATGAGGTGGAACCCGTATCAACGTAGGCGCAACCACATTCAGTACAGTGGGTGTCGCAAAGCAGGTAGGCCTACAACATAAGAACACTTTAACTCTTGGCAGGTGAACACCCAGGCCCAATTCATGTAGGTACATTCATTTCATTACGGGCCTTACTGTAGATTAACCCCTCAACAGGGTAAACACTTCCCTCATTAGGAGACTTAATGCAGGCATGTGATGAACATAGAAAACACGTTTACACCAACAGAGCTAGTTCCTCGCAGGGGGTAGAATTACAGGATCCCAGCTCAGGCCCTGTTCGTGAGGCCCAGGTGGTAAGGACTGAACTGGTGTACAGGGCCGGTCCCAGATAAAAGGGGAGCAGTCAGCGCAGTCACATGTGGGCTCCTGCCCTTCTCAACCTACTCGGGACAGTGCACGGGGGAAGCGCCTCTGGCCTGAGGCCTTCGCGATGGTAGGGACTCCCCCCAGGCTCACCTTCCTGTCCTCAGTGACTGGCGGGACACTCGCAGCGCCAGACGCCCTCTCCCCGGCCGGCCCGCTTCTGGTTGCTCGCGGGGCCTCGACCGGGGGAGGCGGCGCGATCTCCGGGGGCTGTGGTGCTCCTCTGGGAGGTTTGGGGCCTGGCTCCGGGGCTCCCACTGGCAGTGGAGCCCCCTCGCAGTCGTTCCCCTCCGGGTTTCGGGCCTCCTTCGGCCTCCGGACCCGGGGACCAATGGCGTCGCGGCTTCTTTGGGGGCGCGGCCTCTGACGCGGCCGGTGCTCGCGTTGCCTGGCAACGCCTCCCACCTCTCTCCAGGCCAAGCCCGGCCTTCGTTGTACCCGCGGCGGCCCTCCCTCTGCTCCCGGGCCGCAGCGGTGATTTGGGGAATGGCGCTTCTACGTCTCGGGGTCCACGGAACTTGCAGCACGTCGTCGCACCCCGCGGGGTCACAGGTACCGGGGCCGCAGCGATGATTTGGGGATCTCGCAGCGCTTCTCCCGGCCTCAGCGCTCACAGCGGGCACCCGGCCGCGGCGGTGATCTCAGGCATGCAGCGCTCTTCTTTCTGGGGGCAGGACGCCTGGCGGCCACAGCGCCTCTCGGCATATAGCGCTTCTCTGGCAACGCACACAGGGTACAGTGAGCGCTTCCTGGCACACAGCGCTGGGACTGGGAAATTACAGCGATCAGGTGTCACAGCACACCAATGGCAAAGCGCTTGCAGGGGGAGACAGGCAGGTTGACACACAGCGCTTCTTTAGGGCACAGCATCCAGCGCTTTACCTGGTGATCCCCAGCTGCATGTGCTGGTTGCAGTGATTTGATGACAGTCTCTTGGTTTCAGGTACTGGGTTGCTGTATCAGGGTGCTCGTAGTTGCTTAGTTGCAGTACTTGGATGCAGTTACTTGGATGCAGTTACTTGGATGCAGTTACTTGAGGGGAAAAGGGGGTTGAGTTGGTGGGCACAAGGGCAGGATGGTTCCCTGCAGGCACACTGGAGGTGGTTCCCTGGGTCCCCTCACGCTGGGCAAGGTCTAACACGCGTCCCCCCCAGCCGAAAGTGGGGAGAGCTTCCCAACCTCTAGGGAGTTCTCATCGCTAAGGCGGAAAAACCGGGAGAGACCGTCAGCGTTGGCGTGGTCTACTCCGGGTCGATGTTCCACCCGAAAGTCCATCCCCTGGAGGGAAATGGACCACCTCAACAATTTGGGGTTTTCGCCTCTCATCTGCATGAGCCAGCGAAGGGGTCGGTGGTCGGTCTGAATAAGGAAGTGAGAGCCAAAGAGTTATGGCCTCAGCTTCTTCAAAGCCCAAACCACAGCGAAGGCTTCTCGATCTATCGTACTCCACCGCTGTTCCCGGGGGAGTAGCCTTCGAGAAATAAAGGCCACTGGCTGGTCCTGGCCGTCATTGTTAAGTTGAGAGAGCACAGCTCCAATGCCATGCTCAGAGGCGTCTGTCTGCACGATGAATTCTCTTCCAAAGTCTGGAGTCCTAAGCACCGGAGCGGTGCACATCGCGTGCTTCAGAGTGTCAAACGCTTCTTGACAGGCAGCCGTCCAGATGACTTTGCGTGGCTGCTTCTTGGATGTCAATTCAGTCAGGGGGGCTACGATGGTCCCATAGCCCTTGACAAACCGGCGGTAGTAACCCGTGAGGCCAAGGAAGGCCCGGACCTCCGTTTGGGTTTTGGGGGGCTCCCAGGCCAAGATGGTCTCGATTTTGGCCTGGAGGGGTTGCACCTTACCCCCGCCCATCAGGTGTCCCAGGTAGACGACAGATCCCTGTCCAATCTGGCACTTGCTAACCTTGATGGTTAGGCCAGCCCACTGTAGAGCCTGTAGCACCTCCTGGAGATGCTCCAGATGGTCCTCCCAGCTGCTGCTGAAGACAGCTATGTCATCCAGGTAGGCAGCAGAGAAGGCCTCTAGGCCAGACAGTACCTGGTTAACCAACCGCTGGAAAGTGGCCGGAGCATTTTTCAGCCCGAAGGACATCACCCGAAATTGAAAGTGGCCCTCGGGGGTGGAGAATGCAGTCTTCTCCTTTGCTCCGTCCGCCATGGCAATCTGCCAATATCCTGACGTCAGGTCGATGGTACTCAGATACCGAGCTGCTCCCAGTCGGTCAATGAGCTCATCCGCCCGAGGGATCGGGTGAGCATCGGTCTTGGTCACGGAGTTCAGACCACGGTAATCCACACAGAACCGAAGTTCTGGTGTGGTGCCCGGTGGGGCCGCTTTCGGCACCAACACCACCGGACTAGCCCAAGGGATGCTGGAAGGCTCAATCACCCCCAGCTCCAACATTTTGGTCACCTCACTCTGGATGCTGGTTCTGACTTTGTCGGACAGCCGGTAAGACTTGGTTTTCACTGGCGGGCTGTCCCCTGTGTCCACATCATGGGTACACAGGTGCGTGATTCCAGGCGTGAGGGAGAACAACGAGGCGTACTTCTCCAATACCTGGCAGCAGTTCCTCTGTTGCTCCAAGGTCAAGGATGGGGAGAGGACCACTCCTCTCCACCGATCCATCGTTCTCTTTGGCCGCCAGAAGGTCCGGAAGAGGCTCGCTCTCCTCCTCTTCACTCCCATCCATCACCATCAGGAGAGTAAGTTCTGACCGCTCCTGGTGTGGCTTAAGGCGGTTGATGTGGAACACCCTGTGGGGTTGTCGGGGGGTCTTGAGGTCTACTACATAAGTGGTCTGGCCTCTTCTCTCCAAAATTTCGTACGGTCCAGTCTTCCGGTCCTTGAGGGCACTAAGCTCTCCGGGCTCCATGACCCACACCTTCTGTCCAGCATCCAACTCCACCGTCCGAGCATTCCGGTCGTACCATTCCTTCATGACAGCTTGACTAGCCTCCAGATTGTCTGAGGCTTCCTTCCACAGCTTGGCTATCTGGCTGCGGAATGCCAGCATGTAGCTGACCACATCACAAGGGAGCTTCTTAGAAGACTTCTCCCACCCCTCCTTCACGAGACTGAGGGGCCCCCTAACGGGGTGGCCATAGAGCAGCTCAAAGGGGCTGAAACCGACCCCCTTCTGCGGCACCTCTCGGTAGGAGAAGAGCAGACAGGGTAAGAGGACGTCCCACTTCCGTCTCAAGTCCTCGGGTAGGCTCCGGATCATCCCCTTCAGGGTCTTATTGAAACGCTCCACGAGCCCGTTAGTCTGGGGGTGATAAGGAGTGGAGAACCTGTAGGTCACTCCACACTCCTTCCACATGGCCTGCATGTAGGCCGACATGAAATTCGTGCCCCTATCTGACACCACGACCTTGGGGAATCCCACTCGGGTAAAAATCCCCATCAAGGCCTGCGCCACCACAGGTGCAGTGATGGTCCTCAGAGGGATGGCCTCCGGGTACCGGGTGGCGTGGTCCACCAACACCAAGATGAACCTATGTCCCGAAGAAGTCGGCGGGTCCATTGACCCGACAATATCAATTCCTACCCGCTCAAAAGGGGTACCGACAACCGGGAGCGGTTCCAGAGGGACCTTCATCTTAGTCCCTGTCTTGCCACTCGCCTGACAAGTCACACAGGTCTTACAGAAGGTGTCAGAGTTAACTCTCATCCTGGGCCAATAAAAATGTGGGACCAATCGGGCAAACGTCTTGTCCTGGCCCAGGTGTCCTGCCAGTGGTATCTCATGCGCCAATTCCAGCAGGAAGGCTCGGTAGCATTGGGGGACCACTAAGGCCCTTGATGACCCATGCACCGGAGCCTTAGGCTCACTGTAGAGGAGACCATCCTCCCAGTAGACATGGTAATTACTGGTCTCTTTACCAGTTGCTTGGGCTTCGGCCTGCTGCCGCATGCCTTCAAGCGTTGGGCACTCTCCTTGTGCCCGACAGACTTCCTCCCGGGTAGGCCCTCCTTCCACCTGCCACTCTGCAGGGGTCGGCAAGTCCCCCACGGGAACAACATCCACCTCAGCGGACTCCGGGGTCACCTCCGCGGGCTCCCCATCCATCCCGCCGGGTGCATCCACAAGGATATCTTCTTGTCCAGCAGTGGACTGGGCCATTGTTTCAGGCCCCAACCCGGGTTGAGTTCCTTGCCGGGCAGCCATGGACCGCGTGACCACGCAAGTCCACCCTGGTAATCCCTGCATCTCAGCGTGGGCGTTGAACTCCACCTCCTTCCAGGCAGTATGTTCCAAGTCGTTTCCGAGCAGACAATAAACTGGCATGGCAGGGCTCACCGCCACTCTCACCTTGCCTGAGACTCCTCCCCACTCAAAGGGAACTTGGGCCACGGGGTAATGACCCAGGCTATTATCAGCCATAACAACCGGGTGGAATACCTCATGAATCATCTGCTCTGGGGACACCAGCTGACGTCTTACCATCGTCATGCTGGCACCCGTGTCCCTCAGAGCCTCCACCTCCTCCCCGTTCACCAGGACCCTCTGCCGGTACTTGGCAGTGTTCGAGGGTACCTGAACCCGTGGGATCATCTCTCTATCCCCCAGGGAAACTAAGGTCAAGCCTGTCAACTCACCTCCCCTAGCTAGGGACAACTCCTCCCCAAGCGCTACACTGGCCACCCCGGGGCTCTTACCTGCTGTGGGGGCTGGGGTCCTCTTGCGACACTAGGGATCCCCCTTGTAGTGTCCAACCTCCCCGCATTCGTAGCACCGGACAGTTCTGGGCTGCTGACTCCTGTCAGGGTAAGTGGGTTTCTGGAATCCAGATTCGGATGGGGAACCTACCCCCTTCCCTTGCGGTCTATTTTGGGGGCCTTTAAAGAACTCCTTCTTTTTATCTCCCCCCTCTCTCTTCTGGGGAAAACTCTGTCCACCTTTCGGGGGTCTCCCCCGGATCCCTTGTGGGACACCCGAGTGCTAACCCAGGTATCCGCCTCCTCCGCAAGTTCCCGAGGATCGGTCAGCTTGCGGTCCACCAGGTGTTGGCGCAGCTCTGGAAAACTTTTATCTAGAAGGTGCTCCCTTAAAAATAGATTGTACAGCCCTTCATAGTCACTCACTTTGCTGCCACGCACCCAACCCTCCAATGCCTTACGGGCATAACCAAAAAAATCCACCCAGTTCTGTGTGGGAAGCTTGTGGCTGTTGCGGAACTTCTGGCGATACTTTTCTTGGGTGAGGCCAAACTTTTTAAGCAGGGCCTCCTTCATGACAGGGTAATTTGTCTGATCACCTTTGTCTAAAATCAAGAGTGTGTCCCTTGCCAACGGAGGTATGTACTTGTACAGGCCTCCCCCCCAGTACTTCTCAGACACCCCATGGGCCGCCAAAGACACCTCATATGCCGCCAACCACTTATAAATGTCATCCCCTACACTGAAACTGGCCATCACCTCCTTAGGTAGGTAAAACTTAGGCTCTCGTGGAACCTCAGCGGGTACGCTGCCACCATTCAAGTTGCCCTGCGTCCCTATCTGCAATGCTCGGAGCTCTAGTTCTTTCAAGCTAAGCTCATGTACAAGCTTCCTTTCTTCCATGGCTAGCCTTGCCTGTTCTCGCTCCTTGTCCATCCTAGCAAGTTCTAACTTCAATTGCCTCTCCTCCCTCCTGTCCTCAAATTCCTCTGCAGACAAACTCCCCCCTGACGCACTACTGCCTGCCCTGGAACGTCTTCCTGGCAACACATTCTCGCTAACGTCAATGTGCAGTAGGTCCAGTTCTCCTGGGTCGTCTGTCTCCCCCTGCTCCTCGTCCCCTCTTCCCCCCGGGTGGGCCATTACCCATGCCCTCAAAGCTTTCTGAAGCTCCTCTCTCCTGGCGCCTCGCTTGATGGACACCCCCTTCTCTAGACAGAACTCCTTGAGCTGCGCCACTGTATACCTTTCTAGGTTGGCCAACTCAAACTCCAACCTGCTAGGTGGAGCCCCAGACAATTTAGAAAAAGGGTTCTAGAATGTAGGTAGCAGGTCTAACGCAGGAGTGTACACAATCAGGCAATCACAAAAGAATTCTTAACACTTGCATTTAAATAGGTGTCCAATTGCGGCGCACACTGAGTCCCTGTAGGGTGCTGCACAAGCACAAGTCCTTATCCCACCGCTGCCACCAATGTTAGAACCGGGGTCACCGATTCCGACGCGGTAGCTTGGCGCGAGGCAGGAAGGCAACCGAAGGCAATGTGTTAAGCACTTGTGCAGCACACTCTCACACTGACTCAATGATTCGCAACAATAAAGGGGGACACCACACCAGGCTTTGATGTAAAAACAAGATCCTTTATCTCATTTAAATTAGCAGTTGATAAGGCAGATAATCTTAGGCAACATTTCAATTCATTTTAGCTTCATAAAACTAGTGCGTAAATTTCATTCAAGCACATTAGAACAGTAGAACGTTACGCCATTAAAAAGGCAGTAGCAATAACCTCCTAGAAAAGCAGGTAACACTGTAGGTCATAGACTGTAGGTCAAAATCATAGACTTCAATGCATTTAGCGACATCCCATTAGCAAGGACTTAGATGCACATTACACTGTAGATGAGGAGGAACCCGTATCAACCTAGGCGCAACCACATTCAGTACAGTGGGTGTCGCAAAGCAGGTAGGCCTACAACATAAGAACACTTTAACTCTTGGCAGGTGAACACCCAGGCCCAATTCATGTAGGTACATTCATTTCATTACGGGCCTTACTGTAGATTAACCCCTCAACAGGGTAAACACTTCCCTCATTAGGAGACTTAATGCAGGCATGTGATGAACATTGAAAACATGTTTACACCAACAGAGCTAGTTCCTCGCAGGGGGTAGAATTACAAGATCCCAGCTCAGGCCCGTTCGTGAGGCCCAGGTGGTAAGGACTGAACTGGTGTACAGGGCTGGTCCCAGATAAAGGGGGAGCAGTCAGCGCAGTCACATGTGGGCTCCTGCCCTTCTCAACCTACTTGGGACAGGGCGCGGGGGAAGCGCCTCTGGCCTGAGGCCTTCGCGATGGTAGGGACTCCCCCCCAGGCTCACCTTACTGTCCTCAGTGACTGGCGGGACACTCGCAGCGCCGGATGCCCTCTCCCCGGCCGGCCCGCTTCTGGTTGCTCGCGGGGCCTCGACCGGGGGAGGCGGCGCGATCTCCGGGGGCTGTGGTGCTCATCTGGGAGGTTTGGGGCCTGGCTCCGGGGCTCCCACTGGCAGTGGAGCCCCCTCGCAGTCATTTCCCTCCGGGTTCCGGGCCTCCTTCGGCCTCCGGACCCGGGGACCAATGGCGTCGCGGCTTCTTTGGGGGCGCGGCCTCTGACGCGGCCGGTGCTCGCGTTGCCTGGCAACGCCTCCCGCCTCTCTCCAGGCCCAGCGCGGCCTTCATTGTACCCGCGGCGGCCCTCCCTCTGCTCCCGGGCCGCAGCGGTGATTTGGGGAATGGCGCTTCTACCTCTCGGGGTCCACGGAACTGGCAGCACGTCGTCGCACCCCGCGGGGTCACAGGTACCGGGGCCGCAGCGGTGATTTGGGGATCTCGCAGCGCTTCTCCCGGCCTCAGCGCTCACAGCGGGCACCCGGCCGCGGCAGTGATCTCAGGCATGCGGCGCTCCTCTTCCTGGGGGCAGGACGCCTGGCGGCCACAGTGCCTCTCGGCATATAGCGCTTCTCTGGCAATGCACACAGGGTACAGTGAGCGCTTCCTGGCACACAGCGCTGGGACTGGGAAATTACAGCGATCAGGTGTCACAGCGCTCCAATGGCAAAGTGCTTGCAGGGGGAGACAGGCAGGTTGACACACAGCGCTTCTTTAGGGCACAGCATCCAGCGCTTTACCTGGTGATCCCCAGCTGCATGTGCTGATTGCAGTGATTTGATGACAGTCTCTTGGTTTCAGGTACTGGGTTGCTGTATCAGGGTGCTCGTAGTTGCTTAGTTGCAGTACTTGGATGCAGTTACTTGGATGCAGTTACTTGGATGCAGTTACTTGAGGGGAAAAGGGGGTTGAGTTGGTGGGCACAAGGGCAGGATGGTTCCCTGCAGGCACACTGGAGGTGGTTCCCTGGGTCCCCTCACGCTGGGCAAGGTCAGTGGGTGGAAGGTGTTCCTCAGCTATCTTAGCACAGCAGTGCCTCAGCCCAGTCAGTACCAGTAGTGTAGGCCTCCCCCCTAGGCCCGACAGCCTATACTCTGACGGAGGTTCCCCCAGGTCCAGTGGTGCCCCAACTGACTAAAAGGTTTCCCTCCAAACCTCTTATACCCCGAGGTCAGGTGACCCTCCTGAAGGCGGCAAAACATAACTCCTCCCCGAGCTGGAAGGTTCTAGAAGCTTCCCTCATGTCTGGTTATGAGGCCCAGAGGCGGGGACGGCATGGATACTGTATCATTATGTCCCAGCCTGATCCTGACTACTAGTATGTGTATGCAAAGGCCACTCCGCAGTAGCAGGGGCCTGTGGCAGCCATCTTAATAGGAGAGAGCACCTGCACCTCAGCACTGTTTGGCAGTGGTAAGGCGCCCAGAGACCTAGGTCCAACAAAAGTGTAGTGGCAAAAATGAGGCGCAAAGAGAAAAAAACGGGGTAAGACCACCCTAGGGCTGACAGGTCTAACACTTTATTTCTCCCTTTTTGTTCTAGTTCAAGGCTTTTGCTCTTTAGACTGTTCCAGGTTGCGGTTTCGTTACCGGTGGTTCTGCTGTTTGTGTAGTTGCATGTGTTTGGTAAGAGACTTTTTTTTGTACAATGTAAATGAGTTTCATTTCTCTGCATGAATGTGTTTTTTGCAAATGGTGTAAAAATAGCAGTATGTTTGGCTTCTGTTTTTTGAGTGTCAAAAACTTTTTGCATTTGTGCTCGATGTGTATTTTGTTGTCTTGTGAGTAATTGATTTTGTTTTTTTCTTTCTAGTGGGATATCGTTGGTTTTTGCTGTCTCTCTGCAGAGTAGGTGCTGGTGAGTGTAGCTGTCTCTTGCAAGTGAATCATATAGTTTTTGAGTATATAGATCTTTGTGATAAAGGTACACATTTTTTTGCTTACTTATTTTGCACAGTGTTGGTTGTTGTTGACTTGTTTGTGCAGTCTCCTTTCTTAGTAAGGATAATGGCTAGCCGCAGGATTACTGCTCAGCAGGTTGTTGGTATGCTTTTTGAGTCTTCTTCTGACCATGGTTCAGAGACTGACTCTGCATCTGAGGCAGAGGAGGGAGGGGAAGATTCAAGCAGTGAGTTTTCTCTCCACATGGAATCATCGGATGATGAAGCTACTCTCAGTGCGGATGAAGCTTCTCTTAGTGCGGATGAAGTGTCTGTTTTAGAGGAGGACATTGATGTGCCGATAGTGCAGCAAGAGGCATCTGGGCTGCAGCCTGGGGCTGCAAGGCTTCCAGTTGGAAGTGATGACCTCTGGGTTGCCCCAGGCATGGTGCATCCGGCATTGCCAGACTTTACTGGTGTTCCAGGGTGTAGAGTGAATACAGAAATTTTTTGCCGATAATTTTTTTTCAGTTGTTTATGGACGATGTATTTTTGGCAGAGATTGTTGAGCAGACTAATTTGTATGCCGAACAGTTTTTGAGGGACAACAGTGACAGCCTTAGGCCCCACTCTAGAGTTACCCGGTGGACTCCCACAAATCTGGAAGAGATGAAGAAGTTCTTGGGTTTAACTTTTTGGATGGGCTTTCTAAGGAAACCATCATTGTCTTCATATTGGTCTACTAGTCCCTTGATGGCAACAGCTATATTTCCAGTTGTCATGAGTCGTGATAGGAATTTGCTTCTGCTTCGGATGCTGCATTTTGTCGATAATGGTTTAGCGTTGCTACGAGATCACCCTGAGTGTGACCGTCTTTTTAACATTCGGCCTGTCATTGATCACTTTGTAGATCGATTTTCTGAGATCTATGCTCCAGTGAAAGAAATAGCAGTGGATGAGTCTTTGGTCTTGTTCAAGGGCCGCTTGGTTTTTAGGCAATACATTCCTGGTAAGAGGGCACGCTATGGAATTAAGCTGTATATGCTGTGTGACAGTAGGGCTGGATATGTCTCTAATTTCAGGGTGTACACCGGTAAGGAATCCAGGATTAACCCCCCTAGTTGTCCGTCCACTTTTGGAGTGACTGAGAAAATTGTGTGGGAACTAGGTAGAGGACTTTTTAACAAAGGTCACCATTTATATGTAGATAATTTCTACACTGGTGTGCAGTTGTTCAGGGAATTGGCCAAAGTGGACACTGTTGCTTGTGGCACAATCCGCTCTAACCGTAAAGGTTTCCCAAAAGAACTAGTTTGTCAAAAGCTTGTGCGGGGACAGTGCAGTGCGTTGTGTTGCGAGGAACTTCTAGCTGTGAAGTTTTCAGACAGGAGAGATGTCTACATGCTGACTACCATTCATGATGAAAGCACTTCACCTGTGACTGTTTGGGGTCAGGTTGCTGAAGCGCGCAAACCTGTGTGCATTTTAGACTATAATAGGCACATGGGTGGTGTTGATAGAGTAGATCAGAGGTTGGAACCTAACACTGCTCTTCGTAAGGCTTACATTTGGTATAAGAAGTTGGCTATCCATCTTTTCCACTTGGCACCCTTTAATGGTTTTTTTGTATTCAAGGATTCTTGTTCTGAGTCAAAGATGACTTTTGCTAAGTTTCAGGAGTCTGTAATAGGCAGCCTTGTTGTAGTGGAACAGGCAAGTGTTCCTAGAGTAGGAGTGGTGGAGGATGTGGCTAGATTGAAAGATCACCACTTTCCTGATCACATTCCTCCCACACCCTCAAAATACTTTCCCCATAGGAGATGTCGAGTCTGTTGGCGAAGAGGTACGTGGAAGGAGACTCGTATGTACTGCCCTGAGTGTCCTTCTAACCCTGGGCTGTGTGTGCCTGCTTGTTTTAGGATGTACCACACGCAAAATAATTTTTGGGAGCATCCATGAGTGGTAAAGTGAACTGCCTGGTCTCTATAGTTTTATATTTTTTGTTCAGTTTCAAGGTTGGCATTTGTGCAATGTATTTAGTTTCAGATTTGTATCTATTTGCAATTTGTGTGTGTTTTCTTTTTTGTATAAAAAAATCCTAAATGTGATGGCGGTGTGTGTAGGCTGGCACTTGGCTGGTGGTGTGCGTGGACTGGCGCTTGGCTGGCGGTGTGTTTGGACTGGTGTTTGGCTGGCGGTGTGTGTGGACTGGCGCTTGGCTGGCGGTGTGCGTGGACTGGCGCTTGGCTGGCGGTGTGCCTGGATTGGCGCTTGGCTGGCGGTGTACGTGGACTGGTGCTTGGCTGGCAGTGTGTGAGTAGTGACTTGCTGCTGGTCACTACACACACTGCTAGCCAAACTCCACTCCACGCAATCCGTGAGCTGGTGTGGTTGCTGTGTCAGGAATGTGGGCGTGTGAAAGTGATGGGCCCTTGAATGGCGCTGTCTGATGGTGTGAGTGTTGTAATGTGCTGGGCCCGCGGCTGGCGGTGTGAATGGTTTTGTATGTGTCACACGTATGAAAGGTGTATGAATGGCCTGTAAAGAGGTTGGTGCCTTGTCATGGCTTTACAGCTCACCAGCTGTGAGTCAATAGTTGTGTTTCTCGTCCTTTCAATTATTAACAGTGCATTTCATTTTTGTGAAATCTCTGGTTAATACAACTGTATATACTGAACCATCACTCACCCTCGTGCCAAATCCAACCAGCATGTCTGTGTGCTTGAGGAATAGGTGGTTGTGCAGAAATATTTGTCTTTTCTGTCTTTCTCAAGCAGGGTGTACCTTGTCCCTTTTTGTGAATTTTGTAATGTGTTGGTTTCGTGCCTGGTGGTGTGAATGGTCTTGTGTGTATCACGTATGAAAGGTGTGTGAATGGCCTGTAAAGCGGTTGGGGCCTTGACGTGGCTTTACAGCTCACGTGCTGCGAGTCACTGGTTCAGATTTTTGCCCTTTCAATTATTGACAGTGCATTTCATTTTTGTGAAATCGCTTGTTAAATTTTTTTTATATACTGGACCATCACTCGCCCTCGTGCCAAATCCAACCAGTATGTGTGTGTGCGCTTGAGGAATAGATGGCTGTGCAGTAATCTTTGTCTTTTTTGTCTCTCTGCCAAGGTGTACATTCCATCTAAGAATAACCTACCAACAGTAGATATTGTCGTAAACTAAACACCCATGGGAGTACATGGTGATGTCTCTCTTGTGGATCCCAACAAGTTATCTTACCCACAATGTCCTGCAAACCTCAAAATGTGTCTGTCACATTTTCCTTGCATTATTGAGCCAAAATTTTCACGCTGCAGAAAGAAACAACAAATTTCCTACCCCCGCCCTTCTCCAAGTATCCCAATAGAAATGGTACCTCACTCTCGTGGGTGGGTCAAGGACCCGCGACAGGCAAGGGCCCAAAACCTAGTGAGGTGACATCAAAATTACCTATCATAAACCAACCTGGGTTTCAAGGGGGGTCCCATGAGTGTTTGGCCCCGGGCTCGGCGGCCATCTAGAAAAACCTACCAAACCCACACATTTCTGAAAACTAAACACCCGGGGATTCCAGGGATGTATGGCGTGCTTGGATCCCCCAACGTTTTCTTACCCAGAATCCCCAGCAAACCTCAAATTTAGCTGAAAAAATCACTTTTTCCACACATTTTTGTGTGGGAAAGTTGTGGGATCACCGGGCAGACACAAATGTCCTACCACCAGTGTTCCCCCAGGTCTCCTGATAAAAATGGTGCCTCACTTGTGTGGGAGGCCCAAGTACCCACGACAGGCAAGGGCCCAAAACGTATTGAGGCGACATCAAAATTGCCTATCACAAAACGACCTGGTTTTGCAAGGGGGTTCACCTGGGTTATTGTCTCCGAGCTCGGTGGCCAGCTAAGGAAACCTACCAAACCCACACATTTCTGAAAGCTAGACACCCGGGGGATTCCAGGGAGGTATAGATTGCGTGGATCCCCCAACGTTTTCTTACCCATAATCCTCTGCAAACCTCAATTTTAGCTGAAAAAATCACTTTTTCCACACATTTTTGTGTGGGAAAGTTGTGGCATCACAGGGCTGACACAATTTTCCTACCACCCAGCGTTCCCCCAGGTCTCCCGATAAAAATGGTGCCTCACTCATGTGTGAGGCCCAAGTACCCGCGACAGGCAAGGGCCCAAAACGTATTGAGGCGACATCAAAATTACCTATCACTAAAGAACCTGGTTTTGCAAGGGGGGTCACCTGGGTTTTTGGCCCCGTGCTCGGCGGCCATAGAGGGAAACCTACCAAACCCACACATTTCTGAAAACTAGACACCTGGGGGGTTTCAGGGAGGTATGGCTTGCGTGGATCCCCCAACGTTTTCTTACCCAGAATTCCCTGCAATCCTCAAATTTAGCTGATAAATTCACTTTTTTCAACAAATGTTTGTGTGGGAAAGTTGTGGCATCACCGGGCTGACACAAATTTCCTACCACCCAGCGTTCCCCCAGGTCTCCCAATAAAAATGGTGCCTCACTCGTGTGGGAGGCCCAAGTACCCGTGACAGGCAAGGGCCCAAAACGTATTGAGGCGACATCAAAATTGCCTATCACAAAACGACCTGGTTTTGCAAGGGTGGTCACCTGGGTTTTGGCCCCGTGCTCGGCGGCCATCTAGGGAAACCTACTAAACCTACACATTTCTGAAAACTAGACACCCGGGGGATTCCAGGGAGGTATGGCTTGAGTGGATCCCCCAACGTTTTCTTACCCAGAATCCCCTGCAAACCTCAAATTTAGCTGAAAAAATCACTTTTTCCACACATTTTTGTGTGGGAAAGTTGTGGGATCACCGGGCTGACACACATTTCCTACCACCCAGCGTTCCCCCAGGTCTCCCTATAAAAATGGTGACTCACTCGTGTGGGAGGCCCAAGTACCCGCGACAGGCAAGGGCCCAAAACTTATTGAGGCGACATCAAAATTGCCAATCACAAAACGACCTGGTTTTGCAAGGGGGGTCACCTGGGTTATTGGCCCCGTGCTCGGTGGCCAGCTAGGGAAACCTACCAAACACACACATTTCTGAAAACTAGACACCCGGGGGATTCCAGGGAGGTATGGCTTGCGTGGATCCCCCAACGTTTTCTTACCCAGAATCCCCTGCAAACCTCAATTTTAGCTGAAAAAAATCACTTTTTCCACACATTTTTGTGTGGGAAAGATGTGGCATCACCGGGCTGACACAATTTTCCTACCACCCAGCGTTCCCCCAGGTCTCCCGATAACAATGGTGCCTCACTCATGTGGGAGGCCCCAGTACCCGCAACAGGCAATGGCCCAAAACGTATTGAGACGACATCAAAATTGCCTATCACAAAACAACCTGGTTTTGAAAGGGGGTCACCTCGGTTTTTGGCCCTGTGCTCGGCGGCCATCTAGGGAAACCTACCAAACCCACACATTTCTGAAAACTAGACATCCAGGGAGTTCTAGGGAGGTATGGCTTGCATGGATCCCCCAACGTTTTCTTACCCAGAATCCCCTGCAAACCTCAAATTTAGCTGAAAAATTCACTTTTTTCAACAAATTTTTGTGTGGGAAAGTTGTGGCATCACCGGGCTGACACAAATTTCCTACCACCCAGCATTCCCCCAGGTCTCCCGATAAAAATGGTGCCTCACTCGTGTGGGAGGCCCAAGTACCCGCGACAGGCAAGGGCCCAAAACATATTGAGGCGACATCAAAATTGCCTATCACAAAACGACCTGGTTTTGCAAGGGGGGTCATTTGGGTTTTTGGCCCCGTGCTCGGCGGCCATCTAGGGAAACCTACCAAACCCACACATTTCTGAAAACTAGACACCCGGCGGATTCCAGAGCGGTATGGCTTGCGTGGATCCCCCAACGTTTTCTTACCCAGAATCCCCTGCAAACCTCAAATTTAGCTGAAAAATTCACTTTTTTCAACAAATTTTTGTGTGGGAAAGTTGTGGCATTACTGGGCTGACACAAATTTCCTACCACCCAGCGTGACCCCAGGTCTCCCGATAAAAATGGTGCCTCACTCGTGTGGGAGGCCCAAGTACCCGCGACAGGCAAGGGCCAAAAACATTTTGTGATAGGCAATTTTGATGTCGCCTCAATAAGTTTTGGGCCCTTGCCTGTCGCGGGTACTTGGGCCTCCCACACGAGTGAGGCACCATTTTTATCGGGAGACCACAGAAACTATAAACCTCTACGAACCCACCCCACTACCAGGATCCAATATGAGATAAAACTACTGCTAGAGGAAGCAGACAAAAAAGATGGATCAATAAAAATGAGAGAGAATTCCTGACCACCACAGAACCCAGAATCCTACGATTCTATACAGTGCTCAAAATACACAAAGGATGCACCCCACCACCAGGAAGACCTATTGTCTCAGGAATCGGTTCAGTTCTGGTACCACTGTCACAATTTGTAGACTGGTACTTAAGACCCCTTGTCACCAGGGCAAAATCCTATGTCAAAGATTCCACCCCACTCCTAATGATTCTTGGAGACATGACATTTGATTCACAGAATGAGACACTCATATATATGTCTGGATGTAGAAGCACTCTGCACTAGCATCCCCCAGGAAGACAGCCTCAAAGTATTTCAATACCTACTAAAAACCCATGATTGGGCATGGAAGACCCCTGTAGAATGGATCATGGAATTGGCTAGAATGGCCCTCACTGAGAACTTCTTCAGCTTCGAAGATAACCTTTACCTGCAACGTCATAGAACATCAATGGGCAGCACCTTTGCCTCTAGCATTGCCTGTCTATACATGGGTTGGTTCGAGGACCACAACATCTGGGCAAACAACCCCTACACCAACCAGATACATCTATGGATCAGATACATTGATGACATTCTAGTAATATGGCAACATAATAACACCAACATTGATCCCTTTAATGCGTGGATCAGCAACAGGAACCCCTTCCTAAAATTCAGCATGACACACGACAACAGGCAGGTGTCCTTTCTAGATGTGAATATCACTGCTGAAGAAGGAAGACTTGGCACCTCACAGTACACAAAACCTACTGACCGCAACAGCAAAAACTCATATGTGTTACAACATAAAATTCCGGGTCTAACTTGATCAAAAAACCCATTAACAAGCACTGGCGGCTACTCACGTCCAACAAACTTGAATTTGAGAAGCCCCTTTTCTCCTTCAAGAAAAACAACAGCATACGAGACAGACTGGTACACAGCAATACCGCCAACACTATAATGTACAGACAAGCCACCCTTTGGGATCTCCCACGGGTTATGGGTCACTTCCCATGTGGCAACTGTATTGTGTGCCCATTTACAACATATTCTACCAGTATTGATCTAGGATTCAGAACACCATGGGAATAAAGAACCCACACTAATTGCAACAGTACGAATGTCAAATACATGATCACTTGCCCATGTGATCTCAAATACATAGGCATGACCACAAGGAAAATAAAAACCAGGATCAGCGAACATAGAAGCACCAGTCGCTGTAAAAAAACCATGACCAAACTCACAACCCAATTTTTGGAATCAAGCCACACTGAGAATGACCTAAAATGGACAATCATAGAAAAAATAACTACACACAACAGAGTCCAACATACACTCCTACTCAAAGAACAGAGATGGGTTTACCGTCTACAGGCATACAAAATAGGCCTCAATGATGACATTCCGTGGAACCAATTAAATAACCTTAACAGATAAGTGCCTGGCATCCCTAAGCCGGAGATATACCTTTATCTATATCCCTCTTAATATTGAACGCAAATCGACAACCCGTCATAATGCATGCTACCCAGTAGGTACCATGCCAAGGTCATACAACACGGGAAACAGCATTTACAACGCTGCCATTACATCGCGGTGCTTTTACAACACTGTCGTCACAACGACCACGTTGTTAGTACGCGATACCTTTACATCGCAAGTCATTAGATCGACTTGCTGTAGGAGGCGCTCTAAACTAAGGAGTAGAATAATTTACTATTCCAACACCTTCTCTACTGTTGCACACGCTGGAGTTGGAATAGTAAATTATACTATTCCTAAGTCCAGTGAACCCCCTACAGCAAGTCAATCTAATGACTTGCGATGTAAAGCTATTGCGTTCTATCAATGTGGTCATTGTAACAACCCCGTTGTAATGGAACACAATGTAATATCATGCGTAGTAACATGCTATATTCTACAACACAGGCTTACCATCACAGGATGTAGGGTGCCCCAAAAGGTACCCATTCAGCTCCCCCGACGTATTTGCCTTCAAGTAACCTCCACCAACATCGCCAAACAAGGACCTTTACCATAACTAAATCCACCACAGATATAGGGTGGTTCCATTTCATTTTATTCTACCTCCCAATGGAGGCATTGAGAACCTTCAAGCCACCATCTCCTTGAAAACACTGTACACCAAGAATTGACTTAGAAACTTTATTGATCGCATATACGAGTTTTCCAACATTAGGAATGTGGAATGCGCCTATTTTTTCCACCACACGACCTGAATATAGGCAAGTTTTATCCATATATATTCGGTGTGTATTGATGACTTATCTCTTACATCACCGCTATAAATGTAACTTTATTGCTCTCACGGACAGCTTCAACTGAGTCACCGTCTGGTAAAATTGGGAGCCCCTCCCACATTTCACCATGACAACCGGGACTACTACCATTCCCACGCCCCATGTGCACCCAATCACGTGGTGCGGGATGCTGCGCCGAGCCCACTCCTCGCACCCAATCACAGCGTGACACAGGTGAACTGGGGATACGGTACGCTCGGGCACACGCCGCTGACTCATGCTAGCGAGAAGAGTACTTTACCAATGGCGATTCACTCGCTCCGCAGACAAGCAGGGGAGCAGACCACAGTAGTTCTCCTACGGGGATAGACCTTTGATGAAGTAAGTGATGTCCCATTCCCGGTATTAAATGCCTGGCAATCAACTACAATTCACAGAGACTTCCTCCCACAGCCTCCGTATCTAATTCAATTTTAATAAAAACGTTGCTGGCTTGCCTCCCCTTTTTCTGTCTTTCCCTTACTCACAGAGTGTGACTACAAGGCCTCCTCCTCTAAGCCCCCCGGTTGGGAGCTGACACCCTGTCACATCCAGGGTGAGTGCCTGAACCATTCCTCCATCACCATGCTTGTTTTTACTTTTTAGTCACTGAAAACAGCTACAGAAACGGGTAATATTGTGCATGTGTGTGTATGTGTGACACTGAGCTGCATAACGTATTGCATATGGCAAGAATGAAATAAAAATTTCTGCTTGCATGTTCTTCCATAAAAAGTTTGGCTACATGACAAATCCGTGAATGCCTGTCACTGGTAAAACCTCTAATTTGTGAACACCAGACACAAACACCGTCTGGTGCTCCACACACGATACCAGTCACTCTCATGATATTTCGCCCAGGGGAACAACAATGGTGAAGCTTCTTTGCGAAAAGCAACTTCTGGCTGAATCACACATAAGTCACAACATGTTGTTTATGTGTATGTTCGTACTTTTTCTTTTTCTTTCAGGTAATTCCTCGAAAAGAACAGTGGCAGGTACTAGACTTGTCCCTCAAAATAATATTAATATATGTACTAGTGTGTTACATGTTATTTGCATGACCACTCCACACTCACGTCCCTGGGGGAAGTGACCTCTTCACATCCCACCCTGACGAAAGCCTGGGACCATAAATAAGCCAGCATTAGGGCTGAAACATGTTGGTGATCAGTTAGGGTCATAGGACCATCATATCCTCCCTCCCTACCATGGTCAATTTTACCCTTCCCTCCCACTTCATTAATAAAGAATACTTTAGGAGCGGGAGAGGCATTTTATCTTAACGTAATGCCCCCATACCAAATATCTTCACAAGTGCTCCCTGAAATAGGGTCAAGCCCACCCTGACCTCCAGGAGTCAGAGTGAGCCCGATGATGAAGCATGTCACTATTAGTGTGAGTGAGGGTTATAATAACAAAAGGGTCTCCCTCCCTTCTCACCCTTCAACTCAGGGACATTACTGAATCAGTAAGGTGTAGACTCTTTCAGGTGTTCTGCTTCACTTCAGAACTCCCCCTCCATTATCATTGGTTGTTTCTCCCCATTTTAACTTTTCTTGCTCTTTGCCACTTAGGAACCTGCCAGGTTCCAGGACGGATATCTTTTCGTTAAACCCCTTACAGGTCAACCAACAAAACAAGGGCAATAGCAGGAGCGGGACTGTTCATGAACGTCTCTTTATTCACCAAAATGCCAGGGGTAGTAGAAGTGACATCACCAGACATTTAACCTTTACTTTCACTCACAGGGATGCTTACACATACACATACACACACACTTTATCTCACATAACCACACTCTCACCCACAAGCATGCACACAATGTACATTTAAAATCATTTTTTACTTCCCTCACTTGCCAGGGAGAGTCATATTCAAGCTGATTGTAATCCATTCTATATTACAGTAATGGTGAATAATAAATATTCTTCACTATCATTGCAGTAAACAATTTACAGAAAACAAGGCCCTGATTTTACCACCTCAGTAGCCAGGGGTCTCAAAGGCAGTGCGAGGGGTCGCAAGGGCAAGTCAGGGGTCGCAACTGCGACCGTTGACCCCTAAATGATGTCCATGACATGATGTGTTTGGCGAAGAACTCCCAATGTGTATTTATCACTAGGTTCCCAAGGAAAGAATGTATCATTTTAAGTGTGGCGAAGATAGTTGAAAGTATTGACCCTACTGCGGTGTTCATTATCATCAAGAGTGATTGCAAAGTGAGATTCTCTGGATTTTTACTGTGTGAGAGAAGGAGGGGAGAAGGGCTTTCCTCTATATTGCGCTCCCTTCATAAGATCTAGAGACTTGATTAGATAATCTATCCAGTGTGTGGTGCAGAGCATATGGAGTGAATTCTGGGAATTTGTCCCATGGAAACTACCTCTGGCCATGTTTAATGTGTCGGCAGTGCACCTGCTCCCTAGGTGCATGTGTAGAGCACCGACTCCAAGCTGTATTGTTATTCTAATCTACCCAGTAGTTGCTGTGACTAATTGAGATGTGTTGTGTGTATGCAGTTCTTAGTAAAGGGCCCCAGATCTGGTCAGCCACATCTAGGGCCAGATGTACGATGAGAATTAGCATGCGCAAAGGGGTTTGCGACCAGTTTGCACATGCTAATTCTGATAGGGCCATGTACAAACACTATTTTGCGACTCGCAAATAATTTGTGACTCGCAAAATAGTGTTTAGCGACTCGCTATTAGGAAGGGGCGTTCCCTTCCTAATAGCGAGTCACAAGCCATGTACCAATGTTTTGCGACTGCAACACTAGCAAATTACCACCCTCTTCAAGAGGGTGGTAATGCAGTCGCAAATGGGAAGGGACCACTGTCTGCCCTTAAAAAATGAAACGAAAACGTTTCATTTTTTTTTTTTTAAAGCATCCCTTTAAGGAAAACGGGCTGCATTTTTAAAAAAAACTGCTTTATTGACAAGCAGTCCCAGACATGGAGGTCTGCTGAGTCCAGCATGCCACCATCCCTGGGAGGGCCAGCCATTCCCAATGGGGTCGCAAATTGCGAGTGGCTCATCAATATTCATGAGCCTCGCATTTTGCGACCCCATTGGGAATCACAATCAGTGTCTCTGACACTGTTGTACATTCCAAATTGCAACTCGCAATTGAGTGCAAATTGTGAGTCGCAATTTGGAATGTTCGTACATCTGGCCCTTAATTCTTTATTGATCTTGTGAATGATCTTCTCACAAGATGCTACTTGTGATAGTTCTGTTAACCACTCAGATTCATCCTGGACTGAGCATTGTTTCCAGTGAAGAAAAAATGCAGGCTATGCAGTGGTACCATCCATCAGCATCTGGAATGTGGTAGCTAGGAGTGGCTAGACTTGGTGTGTAATATTGCCTAGATTAGAATGTTGCTGGTGCCTCAGTGTTTTTTGCTATCATATCCCAGACATTAGTCGAGTATCTAGATAGATTGATACAGCGTCCAACTGCTCATGCATTATCTGACATACTGGCTGTGCACAGATCCAGCAGCTAAAATGTGCAAGCAGTGTGGATTTGTATAGTCTCTGAGTAGTCCAGTACAATTTAAGCAGTACGTTGTTGAAAAACAAGAATTTAAGTATACAGGAGTAGAGTCCTATCTTCATTGGTGTATTGATGGTTCAGTATGTTTGCTAATACTGTATCACATTGTTCAAGGTTTGAACCAAGAAATGAGGTTCCATGAAGACACTGTATAGTGCCGAGATCACCCCTTTATGGGAACCCCATGTCATAATGTCCGTATCAGGATTATCAGTAGTGCTGCAGGTAAGTTGTTTGTACCTAGGCACCCCCATTGCATAAGTTGACACTACTGCCATCCACATGAATCATCCAATCAATACTCCTCTTGCAGTGTTTCAATTTTTTGGGGAGTCTCATAGACAAATATTTGATTGACTCTGAGGATTACTCTAGAAACCCATTTAGCCCAGTGAATCCATACATTTCCTATTCTTGTGCCCGTATTGTATGATTTGGGAGCATCTATGTGTAAACAAGGATCCTTCCCCATTTTCATGTGCATACGTTTCTAATTCATCACAGTGGCATCTATGATAGGATTGCTAGGGTGGATAAGTGGTGAGGAGAGGCATATATCACATTTTTTCCATATATAATATGGAATATGCTCGTTCTAGTGTTATCCAAAGGGTTGCAAGACATCGGACTGTTGAGTAGGCACTCTAGCTCCGAGAGATTATGTGCGAGATAGCAAGTTTGCATATGTGGGATTTGCAAATCACCAGTTATAGTTTGTGCACACAGTTTAGTTTGTTTGAGCAGGGGGCACGTAGCATCCCATACAAATGATTTAATGAGTTATTGATTCTTTTGGAGTATGTTTCTACAGTTCTGTAAAGGCAGCATGCAAAACACATAGTTTAATCTTGGTGCTATTGTCATTTTCATCATCTGTAGTCTGATTCATTGCAACAAGTTCAGGTTTTTCCAGCTCCGAAAGACTCAGGCTATCCGAATAGCTTTCAGAACCAAGGGTTCCGAATCGGATTCTGCAATACCGAATCCCATCCGGAGCTTTTCCGAACGACATCGTAATCGGCCTCTGGATGTTAGCTTTTCTTTTCTGTGGTAGTAAATACTACCCTTGGTTCTGAAAGCTATTCGGATAGCCTGAGTCTTTCGGAGCTGGAAAAACCTGAACTTGTTGCAATGAATCAGACTACAGATGATGAAAATGACAATAGCACCAAGATTAAACTATGTGTTTTGCATGCTGCCTTTACAGAACTGTAGAAACATACTCCAAAAGAATCAATAACTCATTAAATCATTTGTATGGGATGCTACGTGCCTGCTCAAACAAACTAAACTGTGTGCACAAACTATAACTGGTGATTTGCAAATCCCACATATGCAAACTTGCTATTTCGCACATAATCTCTCGGAGCTAGAGTGCCTACTCAACAGTCCGATGTCTTGCATCCCTTTGGATAACACTAGAACGAGCATATTCCATATTATATATGGAAAAAATGTGATATATGCCTCTCCTCACCACTTATCCACCCTAGCAATCCTATCATACATGCCACTGTGATGAATTAGAAACGTATGCACAAGAAAATGGGGAAGGATCCTTGTTTACACATAGATGCTCCCAAATCATACAATACGGGCACAAGAATAGGTAAATACTACCACAGAAAAGAAAAGCTAACATCCAGGGGCCGATTACGATGTCGTTCGGAAAAGTTCCGGATGGGATTCGGTATTGCAGAATCCGATTCGGAACCCTTGTTTCCGAACAAATCATACACATTTCCCAATGACGGCTTATGATGCCCGGAAACCATTCAGGCAGTCCGAATTGGTTCTGAAAGCTATTCGGATAGCCTGAGTCTTTCGGAGCCAAATCGTACAGCTCTATGGACACGTTTCCGAACGAGCGATTACGATGACCGATTCGGACAGCCGTTCCGATTCGATCTGCCCGACACGAAACGGCTGTCGGAATCTGTCTTTGGGGGCTCGTTGCTGGCCCCCCTTCACCTGGAGGCATACGATTGGGGCCTGTGAGGGTACCCTGTTCCCAACCATGCAGAATGTGGCAGGCACCATGTGGTGTCCGCAACAGGGTACAAGGTTTTCCCCAACCACCACTTCTTTCAAAGGGAGCCTGTTTTCTCGTTTGGAACACAGGGTCCCATTGAAGTCAATGCGAGTTAGACCGAACGATGTTGGGAAGCATCGTAATCGATTGGTCGGACTCGCACAACACGATTCGTTCAGAAACTATTCTGAGACCTATTCATTTGGAACAGTTTCCGAACTACATCATAATCGGCCCCAAAATTGGAATTAGAAGCACAGAAGCAATAATTACTGAACAGGTCAGGAAAAGTAAAAGCAGTGGCTAGCTCGGGGAGATGATCGTAATAAATAGGATGATTGAAGAGGTAGATTCTATGAAAGGCAACCTTAACCCCACATTTACCACAATGAATGTTTAAAAAAAGCAGCTTGTAAAGCAGGAAGGTATAATCAAGAAAAGAATGGAGATTATTTAATAGAGACCTATTTAAAAAAACAGGTACTTCACACAAATTTAGAAATGTAAATAAGGACACGGACATTCTTATTTTTGAAACTGATAACCTGGGTAACAAATGTAATATTGGTCCATTGACAAAATACACAAATTATTTTACACAACATCTCTTATGTGAAAACTGTATTTGGTAACATTTGCAATGGAGAAGAGATGGAGCATTTGAAGAAATGCTACCAAAAATCTATCAGAATTTTACCTAAAATAGAGGGCTCATTTGGAAACTGTTGCGTTTAGTATTATATCACACCTATTTTAGATATGAGAGAGATTATTTTCCCAAAATGGTCAACACTGTGATGGAAGCAATCTAGCCAAATCAAATGCTAACTCGTTTACATATATTATGGAGATGAAATTGAAATTAACACATCTCCAATTGGGAAAAAAGATCCTTGTATGGTGATATTTTGTTAACATTTTTTGGGATTGGGCAAGGTGCAGAAACTAAAGATGTTTGAAAAGTGTATACTGGGAATGCACTAAACAATACTCTTAACTTTGGAAATAGTAATGCCCAAAGTGAATAGTCTAAATGCCCAATAGATAAAGAGGTTTGTTTATATGAATCGCACTGTTAGAAATATTTTACAGTACCTTAATAGCCTTAATTTAAATCAAAAGTTAAAGGAGAAAGTAAATGCCTCAGATTGCAAAACAAATACATGAAAATTGACTTCAAGCAAAGTAACTATAATAAATGAGTATTAATTGAATTATTATGAAAAATTTGAGGAGTTTCAAGAAGAGATACTTTTAAAAAACAAAGCTATTGAAAATGAATAATCAAACACAATTAATAATTTCATACAACAGACACTCAAACAGAACTGTCTCTTGTATGGGATTGTGGTACTGAAACATTGGAATAAATAGAGTAATGATAATTCAATGCTAGGATTTTGCAAAGAGAAACCTCTTGTGGTCTATACCTGAGAATTAAATATAAAAGGTACGCTCATAAAAGCAGAGTGCCTCATTTATGAGCCCCTGCATAATTTTTACGCCGCCGGTGCATCACTTTTTGTGATGCATCAGCGGCATAAAAAATGCGCCCTGTTGCGCCTTATTTACAAAGTGACACATCTAGGCAGATGCGTCACTTTGTAAACCCCTGCGCCACATTATAACTGTGCCAGGTATAATGTATGCAGGGTGGGCGTTCCCCCGCAAAACGTCTCGTAGAAGTGGCGCATTGAAATCTATGAGATTTCAGTGCGCCACTTCCAGAACGCCATTGCTTCAATATCTTACGCCTGCCTCACAGCAGGCATAAGACTGACGCAGGCCCTTTAACATGGGGCTAGCCCCATGTGAAAGGACACATTGCTGGAGTTGCATCTGTTTTCAGACACACCCCAGCAATGCGTCTCTTTTGTGCCTACAGATACATCAGAAATACTGACGTATCTGTAACTCCTAGCAACATGATGCATCATACAGTAAATATAACGCATCCATCATGTCGCAAGGAGGGCGCACTGAGAAGTGACGCATCGCTGTTTTCACACAGCAATGCATCACTTCTCATAAATAAGGCCCAGAAGATTTTGAGAAACAGGCAATAGATAAAACCTTGAAGTCACAAAAGTATTAGATATATGTATTTTTAAAATGCTAGACATTGGGTACTAGTATACAATAGTTGAACTTGCATAATCAAGTTTAGCATTAGCTAATGTAGGAACTTGATTTTAATGTTACTTCCTATTGTTTGTAATGTTTGTTTTTATATGGTTTATGGTGTCATAATAGATATAAAAAAATGAACTAATAGAGTATTTTAACAATAAATATTGAATATGACATTGTAGATATGCATGTGATTGTTTTCACAGTATTTTTAGAATATATCTGTTTGGTGGTATTAATATAATATATGAGTAGTTGTGTGATTAAAGAAAGTGAGCATAGAAATCTTTTCACCTAGGGGAATATCTTTTTAGTTTCTTCCTGGAAATGGCCCTCACTGACAGCAGTTGAGGACATGTTGGGCCACCAGCAGCTTCTAGTAGTAGGGTAATCTTTTGCACAATGTTAATGTTCCTTACTTATTGATGGTTACACTTGGTGGCCTCCTTAAGACAGTCTGGGCATATCTGGCCTTCCAATGTCCCCCTGTGGTATTACGTTTTCCATAAAGCTGGTGAGTCTCACTTCTGGCATAACAATGGCCATCTTTGACACACTGTGAGTATCCTTAATCTCATTAATGAGACAATTTTATATCGGGCCAAGGTTCGATTCGGGACAGGGGGTGAGTGCACTGATTCCTTTACTGTCGGAAGAGGTGTAAGGCAGGGCTGTGTCCTGGCACCCTTTCTTTTTACCTTGTATATTAATAACTTAGATCGGGTTCTGAGAGATGAGTGCCAGGACCTCCCGGCGGTAGGGAAGCGCTCACTTCCTGTGCTCATGTATGCGGATGACGCAGTGCTTATGGCCCGCACTCCGAATAGTCTCCAGAAGGTATTATCTAGTTTTGTGAACTTCATGTCCAACTTGTGCCTTACAGTAAACGCCTCCAAAACATTCATTTTAAAATGTGGATCGGAGAGCAAAAAGTGTCGCCCGTTCTTCTTAGAGAAGAATCGTCTAGACTGCGCCAATACCTTTTCATACTTGGTGGTCTTATTTGATCGTACTGGCACGTGGACACAGGCTGTTAATCTAAGGAGACTGTTATTCTCAAAGTCACTCAAAGTCACTGGCAGCCCTGGTTAATTTTAGCAAGAAATTGGGCAGACGCCCTCCCTCAGAACTATTTCAAATTTACAAGGCTAAATGTGTCGCAATAGCGACCTATGGAGCGGGTATTTGGGGACATGTAGATGTGACATCTTTACAGCGGGCCGAAAACAGATTTCTTAGATACCTGCTTGCTGTCCCGGTTAGTGTCTCTACTTTCAATTGCCACTCGGAGCTAGGTATATCTTATATAGTGGATGTCATTGCCATTCAACCAATTCTCCTCTGGCATCATATTTGGACTTCAGAGAAGACCATTTTAAATCGTCAAATGATTACTGATTGCTGTGGGCTTGATGGGGTATCACGTATAAGTTGGCTCAGGTATGTCAAGGAATTCTTTTGTAAATTAAGACATCAAGAATATTTTGAGAACGCCAATACCTTGACTAAAGTAAATAGGAAAGTTTTTAAACTTAGCTGTTTGCAGTATCTAGAAAATATCTAGAAAATATTAGAAAATATTAGATTAAATACAGAGATCTTAAAAATCTCTGTTCTGGCTCACCAAAACATCCTGACTACTTTTAAGATGCAGTCGTATTTAACTTTTGTATCCTCTGATTTTGAAAGATTTTTATTAACACGTTTCAGGATGGGCATTGTCCATAGGTTGCTTAGTTTTCCAGCAATTAACGATTGGTCTAGGCAGCTGTCTAATTGCCCATGCGATGATTTGTCAGCACAATCCACCATGCATGTTTTATTCTTTTGTAAATTTTATACAGTCCAGAGGAAAAGGTGGATTCTTCCGCTGCTTAGAACACTAGGCCTGCGACAATGCCATCCTGCATTTATAGTCATGCAATCCCTTGGGGAAGAATTTGTAATTTTATCTGTTTCGTTGTTTTTAAAGTCTGTTTTCAAGTGTAGAAAAACTATCCTAATGTAAGATTTTTCACTGTATAACTTATCCCATAATTTTGTGGTTTCCGAACCTTCTGTAACATGCGATTTTATTGTTTTATATATATGCTTTTATGATTATTTTATAAACGAATAAAGCTTAACTGACTAACTGACTGAGTATCCTTATCATTATAGTGTCCATTCTTTGCCTATTGAGGGCTTCCTTAGCATTATATTGTATAATGCTAGCCCTAACATTGATGTGGCACCCAGTAATTGCTCAATGTTGTCCGGGGTATAATTGTGGCCATTATTGGCCTTTTGTGGTGTTCTTAGTATTATGGTATCTTTCCTGGTAGTAATGGTGACAATCCTTGACATGTGTGCATTCTTAGTAATATTGTGACCATCCCTCGCTTATAATTTTAATACACAGGCATCTGATACACAATGTGTAAATGTGAGACAGTGGAACAAGAGAATAAATGAACAAACTTACAAAATGATGGCTCAGAATCAAACATATATGTACATAAAAGGGAAACTGTTAGTGTGAGGCAGGTAATAATTATTTGTTTTTATTTGTGAATTGTCAAGTGTTGGACCTGATATTATTGGCATGAATTTCCCTCAACCTTTTGCCTTCAATCCTCCTGTTTTTGCGCCCTTCTGTAATCAGTACTAAAGTGCTTATGCTCTCTCCTTAAACATTTTAACATTGGCTTCCACCCAATTATCACATTTAATTAACATGTAAGGCCCTAGTAAAGTGATACTAAATGTGCCCAGGGCCTGTAAATGGAATGCTACTAGTGGGCCTGCAGCTCTTAATGTGTCACCCACTTAAGTAGCCCTTTTCGACCTATCAAAATACACTTTTTGCCAGGCCTAAAACTTTCTGTTTAATACATATGAATGCTCTGCATTGGAACAGAGGCTGCGTGATGTATCCCTAACTCAGGACCTCACAGCTACTCAGAACTTCCACTGCAAGACACATTCGTGATGCAGCACCTCACTTTGCAGTCTCCCAGCTGCTCAGAACTGCAGTTGTGTGATGTATCCTTGATGCAGGACCTTACATTGCAGCCTTTTAGTTCCTCGGAACTGCTGCTGCGCAAAGCATCCTTGAAGCAGGACCTCGGAACGCTCCTTAACCAGCATTCAAGGTACTATGTTCTGCTGGTCTAACTTGGTCCCTGTATCCAGCCCGCTCTCCATCGCAGTCAGCCTGAACTTGTGACTTTGTCCCGGTCTGGCATGACCACATAACCACAGTTGGTGGTTTGTGCTTTTAAGCACCAGTTTTACCTAAATCTTTAAAATTACATATCTTCAGTTCTACCACTTAGTTTTTTGTCATTTTGGTGTCAAACAATTTATTACATTTTACTCTCTTTCTCTTAATTGGCTAAATTGGTGTTTAGCTTTTTCTTGTTTTGTATTTTCACTTTATTACTCTTTTTGTGCTGCATAAATACTTTACACATTGCCTCTAAGTTAAGACTGACTGCTTTTGTGCCAAGCTACCACAGGGTTAAGCAAAGGTTAATTTGAGGTTTGCCTGTATGTCAACCTGACAAGAATTGTGGCTGCTACGTGAGTAGTCGTTCACCCTGCTCAACCAGTGATCCAGTTTCCTACAGCACGCCTTTGTCTTGAGAATATTTTCTTTTCCGAATAAGAAGAGTCTATATTTGTCAGCTAAACCCATTTATTTTCAGAAAATGGTAAGCCGACATTTTCGAAATGATATAATTCACAAAATATTTTAAAACAATATTTTAATGATAATTCATGTTGCATTTGGAGGTCCCATGTTTGCTGTTATTGTTCCGTTTTCAGAGGATGCTTACTTGCTGTGGCAGTTATTTTATTAATCATATGGTGGCCTTTCATATTGTTTAACATTATAATTACTTTATTCTCGGTATCACTGCCTGCTGACATGGAGTGGGCACTTAAGATAATCATGCATGGGAGATCACCATAGCAATCTGGTCTAATAGGAGTAGCGTGTGATGATTCTCAATGATCAGACATAGCACTCACTAAATGAAAAGGTTGAAGCCAACCACTCTAAATCAAAGCTCATCAATTGCAAATGGGAGCTTCTCCAGTTGGTGAGTTCTGGCCTGTCGGTAAAGTCACAACTATAAATTTTCAACCCCTGTAAGAGGTTAATGAAATCCATATTTTTAGTACCGCTATAGTTCACAGTATAGGTAGTAGTAACCTAATGACAAGCTGAAACAGAGAATGAACTCCTTTTACGATGAATGGCTCTTTCCTGTTCAACATGCTCCAGTCTAAATGCTTGTATTAACTGAACACTGATGAAACTGAGTCAATTTCTTGTTTCTGGCGGAATATGCTACCCATTTGTTTGGATCCTAATCGTTACTGTCCAGAGAGTGAGAAATAAAGACACTATCAAATCCAGACATATCCGCTTGAACTTGAGTTGCAATTCTCTCCATAGAATGAAATGGCTGGAGAGCATAATGTTATCCACGTTAGAAATGAATAACATAGAAGATCTGACAGCACATTGACAACAACAAACCTTTCTTGTGTCTTATGCCCACCCCCTTCCCTTAGAATCCAGCAATGGTCATCCTTCAAAGCCCTATATCTCGCAGATCTCACCAACATACTCATTTCCCTCAACACCACTACTTATTAAGACAATGTCTTACCCTTGTCCTTCATCGAAACTCTCTCTAGGGACTCTCTCTTAAACGCCTTACCATTATCAAGGCCTGCCTCACTCAGGTAATCATTGTAATCTCGTAAGGTAAGCTCGTAAGACAGTCTCGCAAAACAGGCCAGATCATTTAAGTCTTAAAGAAACCTACAATGACCACCCCAAACTACCAACCCATCACTTACCTGTCGGATGTTGGCAAGATCATTGAAAAAGCAATCTATGTTCACTCTAGTATCACATTAATGCCAACCATTTGCTGCACATCTACCAATATGGCTTCAGATCATGCTGTAGCATGAAGACTGTTACCGACAACAATCTAGCCGATGCCTCCTTAACACAGATGAAGATGGCCCCTGTCTCCTGATATTGCTGCACCTCTCAGCTACGTTTGACCATCTTACCTTCATGAAGGCACCCCAGAGTCTTGAACAGGATTTACTGGCAATGCCCTTAAGTGGTTCTCCTCCTATCTTTCCAATTGACACCAGTTTACTCACATAGGCAACTCCAGGTTCCAAAAGATCCCTATCACCAGTGGACCCCACTTTCCTAGGTTCCATACTGCCTTCTGTCAACTCCAACTACTATATGGATAACCTCATGAAGATTCATCAATGTGTCGGCTTTACTTGAAAGTCTCCTCTGCTTCAGACATCTGATGCCTCAAACACTGCTGCACATCATCAAGACCTGCATATATTCAGTGACATCCTGAAGCTCAATCCAACAAAGACCTGTTATTTGCCAAGAACAACAAATAAGGAGCAGTACAGATCCGGCTCATTGACATTGTTGCAGGGATTCTGCACAAGCACAGAACTATGCGCAGGATTATGGGACCTCAGGGCCCGATTCACAGAACTAACTTAAGACAAAATCCTAAACTTACTACCATTTTGGTATTCACAGAAGGCACTTACTCATTTTGGTATTCACAGAAGGCACTTACTCATTTTGGTATTCACAGAAGGCATTTACTCATCAATGAGTAAGTGCCTTCTGTGAATACCAAAGCGAGTAAGTTACTCAAACTGAGTAAGTTACTCAAAATGAGTAAGTTACTCATTTTAGTATTCACAGAAGACACTTACTCATCAATGAGTAAGTGCCTTCTGTGAATACCAAAATGAGTAAGTGCCTTCTGTGAATACCAAAATGAGTAAGTGCCTTCTGTGAATACCAAAATGGTAGTAAGTTTAGGATTTTGTCTTAAGTTAGTTCTGTTAATCGGGCCCTCAGTGTATAGGGACTGGGTCTTCCTGCCACCTTAGTATACATGAGCCAAGGACCGAATAGCTATAGTGTCTCACTTGCTCTCCTACTCACTTACAGAGAAAACAATGATTAGAACACAACACTCCCAGATCTCTCAGGAATCGCAGTAACAAGACACACCCTTTCGCTCACTCTCTTGGACTTGTCCACAATAAGATCTGACGGAGACACAAAACAGTTTAAAATATTTATTTTAACTAACCTGCCCTAACATGCAGTATACGAGTCACAACAAGCAAGAAAATGCATAGTACAAGGGGTAGGACAGGGCTGTGTTTTGGCGCCATTTCTCTTTTTATTATATATTAACGGGCTGGCAGGTGGGTAAGGATATCCCAAGATGCAATACGTGCCAAATCCCCGTCCTCCTATATGCTGATGAAGTTGTCCTGATAGCCAGGACAGCACATTCCCTACAAATTCTGCTAGACTCATTTAACATCTTTATGAACAATCTAGGGCTAAAAGTAAACCGTACGAAATCCTTCATTATGAAATGTGGTCCAAAAAAAGCCAAAACGAGAAAAATTTTATTGGGAGGGTGAAGAAATTGAGAAAGTGCCATATTTTACAAATTTGGGGGTACCATTTGATGCTGATTTTAATTGGAAACATGTTTTAAATATTAGAATCATGCAATTTCAGAAATCGATTGATGCCATATTTAGATTTGCTAAAAGACTGGTATGTAAACCAATTAAAGAGATTTTATGTATTTATAAGAGTAAAAGCCTATCTGTGGTAAACTTTGGGGCCGGGGTGTGGGGATACGTAAACTGCAAATCACTCCAAATAATAGAGAATAAGGGTCTGATTACGATGGCGGACGGAAAAGAATTCCGGCCGCCGTGCTAGCGGGAAATTGCCGCCCGTAGGTACCACTGCAAAAGAAACAATTGATGGACGGAATGCTGGACAATGCAAACATTCACCCCCAGTCACAAGGATCTGGGTTAAATCCATCATTCTTTTGCTCACCACACCACCCCAGTTTGGACCCAGCCATATGCAAATCAGTCTTGACCCTGTTCCTTGTGGGAACAGTCCAGCCCGAACTGCCAAGCCAGGTCCTCCCTGGACCGGAAACAAGCATCCTAGGACCGGTTTCAGGGCATCACCCTTCTTCAGCCAGGCTAGCTTGAATCCAGTGGTGTAGTGAGCATGGGACCCACGTCTGGGCATACCCTTCCCACTTAGGGCGACAAATGCAAAAGAAACAATTGATGGACGGAATGCTGGACAATGCAAACATTCACCCCCAGTCACAAGGATCTGGGTTAAATCCATCATTCTTTTGCTCACCACACCACCCCAGTTTGGACCCAGCCATATGCAAATCAGTCTTGACCCTGTTCCTTGTGGGAACAGTCCAGCCCGAACTGCCAAGCCAGGTCCTCCCTGGACCGGAAACAAGCATCCTAGGACCGGTTTCAGGGCATCACCCTTCTTCAGCCAGGCTAGCTTGAATCCAGTGGTGTAGTGAGCACGGGACCCACGTCTGGGCATACCCTTCCCACTTAGGGCGACAAATGCAAAAGAAACAATTGATGGACGGAATGCTGGACAATGCAAACATTCACCCCCAGTCACAAGGATCTGGGTTAAATCCATCATTCTTTTGCTTACCACACCACCCCAGTTTGGACCCAGCCATATGCAAATCAGTCTTGACCCTGTTCCTTGTGGGAACAGTCCAGCCCGAACTGCCAAGCCAGGTCCTCCCTGGACCGGAAACAAGCATCCTAGGACCGGTTTCAGGGCATCACCCTTCTTCAGCCAGGCTAGCTTGAATCCAGTGGTGTAGTGAGCACGGGACCCACGTCTGGGCATAGCCTTCCCACTTAGGGCGACAAATGCAAAAGAAACAATTGATGGACGGAATGCTGGACAATGCAAACATTCACCCCCAGTCACAAGGATCTGGGTTAAATCCATCATTCTTTTGCTCACCACACCACCCCAGTTTGGACCCAGCCATATGCAAATCAGTCTTGACCCTGTTCCTTGTGGGAACAGTCCAGCCCGAACTGCCAAGCCAGGTCCTCCCTGGACCGGAAACAAGCATCCTAGGACCGGTTTCAGGGCATCACCCTTCTTCAGCCAGGCTAGCTTGAATCCAGTGGTGTAGTGAGCACGGGACCCACGTCTGGGCATACCCTTCCCACTTAGGGCGACAAATGCAAAAGAAACAATTGATGGACGGAATGCTGGACAATGCAAACATTCACCCCCAGTCACAAGGATCTGGGTTAAATCCATCATTCTTTTGCTCACCACACCACCCCAGTTTGGACCCAGCCATATGCAAATTAGTCTTGACCCTGTTCCTTGTGGGAACAGTCCAGCCCGAACTGCCAAGCCAGGTCCTCCCTGGACCGGAAACAAGCATCCTAGGACCGGTTTCAGGGCATCACCCTTCTTCAGCCAGGCTAGCTTGAATCCAGTGGTGTAGTGAGCACGGGACCCACGTCTGGGCATACCCTTCCCACTTAGGGCGACAAATGCAAAAGAAACAATTGATGGACGGAATGCTGGACAATGCAAACATTCACCCCCAGTCACAAGGATCTGGGTTAAATCCATCATTCTTTTGCTCACCACACCACCCCAGTTTGGACCCAGCCATATGCAAATCAGTCTTGACCCTGTTCCTTGTGGGAACAGTCCAGCCCGAACTGCCAAGCCAGGTCCTCCTGGACCGGAAACAAGCATCCTAGGACCGGTTTCAGGGCATCACCCTTCTTCAGCCAGGCTAGCTTGAATCCAGTGGTGTAGTGAGCACAGGACCCACGTCTGGGCATACCCTTCCCACTTAGGGCGACAAATGCAAAAGAAACAATTGATGGACGGAATGCTGGACAATGCAAACATTCACCCCCAGTCACAAGGATCTGGGTTAAATCCATCATTCTTTTGCTCACCACACCACCCCAGTTTGGACCCAGCCATATGCAAATCAGTCTTGACCCTGTTCCTTGTGGGAACAGTCCAGCCCGAACTGCCAAGCCAGGTCCTCCCTGGACCGGAAACAAACATCCTAGGACCGGTTTCAGGGCATCACCCTTCTTCAGCCAGGCTAGCTTGAATCCAGTGGTGTAGTGAGCACGGGACCCACGTCTGGGCATACCCTTCCCACTTAGGGCGACAAATGCAAAAGAAACAATTGATGGACGGAATGCTGGACAATGCAAACATTCACCACCAGTCACAAGGATCTGGGTTAAATCCATCATTCTTTTGCTCACCACACCACCCCAGTTTGGACCCAGCCATATGCAAATCAGTCTTGACCCTGTTCCTTGTGGGAACAGTCCAGCCCGAACTGCCAAGCCAGGTCCTCCCTGGACCGGAAACAAGCATCCTAGGACCGGTTTCAGGGCATCACCCTTCTTCAGCCAGGCTAGCTTGAATCCAGTGGTGTAGTGCGCACGGGACCCACGTCTGGGCATACCCTTCCCACTTAGGGCGACAAATGCAAAAGAAACAATTGATGGACGGAATGCTGGACAATGCAAACATTCACCCCCAGTCACAAGGATCTGGGTTAAATCCATCATTCTTTTGCTCACCACACCACCCCAGTTTGGACCCAGCCATATGCAAATCAGTCTTGACCCTGTTCCTTGTGGGAACAGTCCAGCCCGAACTGCTAAGCCAGGTCCTCCCGGGACCGGAAACAAGCATCCTAGGACCAGTTTCAGGGCATTACCCTTCTTCAGCCAGGCTAGCTTGAATCCAGTGGTGTAGTGAGCACGGGACCCACGTCTGGGCATACCCTTCCCACTTAGGGCGACAAATGCAAAAGAAACAATTGATGGACGGAATGCTGGACAATGCAAACATTCACCCCCAGTCACAAGGATCTGGGTTAAATCCATCATTCTTTTGCTCACCACACCACCCCAGTTTGGACCCAGCCATATGCAAATCAGTCTTGACCCTGTTCCTTGTGGGAACAGTCCAGCCCGAACTGCCAAGCCAGGTCCTCCCTGGACCAGAAACAAGCATCCTAGGACCGGTTTCAAGGCATCACCTTCAGCCAGGCTAGCTTGAATCCAGTGGTGTAGTGAGCACGGGACCCACGTCTGGGCATACCCTTCCCACTTAGGGCGACAAATGCAAAAGAAACAATTGATGGACGGAATGCTGGACAATGCAAACATTCACCCCCAGTCACAAGGATCTGGGTTAAATCCATCATTCTTTTGCTCACCACACCACCCCAGTTTGGACCCAGCCATGTACAAATCAGTCTTGACCCTGTTCCTTGTGGGAACAGTCCAGCCCGAACTGCCAAGCCAGGTCCTCCCTGGACCGGAAACAAGCATCCTAGGACCGGTTGCAGGGCATCACCCTTCTTCAGCCAGGCCAGCTTGAATCCAGTGGTGTAGTGAGCACGGGACCCACGTCTGGGCATACCCTTCCCACTTAGGGCGACAAATGCAAAAGAAACAATTGATGGACGGAATGCTGGACAATGCAAACATTCACCCCCAGTCACAAGGATCTGGGTTAAATCCATCATTCTTTTGCTCACCACACCACCCCAGTTTGGACCCAGCCATATGCAAATCAGTCTTGACCCTGTTCCTTCTGGGAACAGTCCAGCCCGAACTGCCAAGCCAGGTCCTCCCTGGACCGGAAACAAGCATCCTAGGACCGGTTTCAGGGCATCACCCTTCTTCAGCCAGGCTAGCTTGAATCCAGTGGTGTAGTGAGCACGGGACCCACGTCTGGGCATACCCTTCCCACTTAGGGCGACAAATGCAAAAGAAACAATTGATGGACGGAATGCTGGACAATGCAAACATTCACCCCCAGTCACAAGGATCTGGGTTAAATCCATCATTCTTTTGCTCACCACACCACCCCAGTTTGGACCCAGCCATATGCAAATCAGTCTTGACCCTGTTCCTTGTGGGAACAGTCCAGCCCGAACTGCCAAGCCAGGTCCTCCCTGGACCGGAAACAAGCATCCTAGGACCGGTTTCAGGGCATCACCCTTCTTCAGCCAGGCTAGCTTGAATCCAGTGGTGTAGTGAGCACGGGACCCACGTCTGGGCATACCCTTCCCACTTAGGGCGACAAATGCAAAAGAAACAATTGATGGACGGAATGCTGGACAATGCAAACATTCACCCCCAGTCACAAGGATCTGGGTTAAATCCATCATTCTTTTGCTCACCACACCACCCCAGTTTGGACCCAGCCATATGCAAATCAGTCTTGACTCTGTTCCTTGTGGGAACAGTCCAGCCCGAACTGCCAAGCCAGGTCCTCCCTGGACCGGAAACAAGCATCCTAGGACCGGTTTCAGGGCATCACCCTTCTTCAGCCAGGCTAGCTTGAATCCAGTGGTGTATTGAGCATGGGACCCACGTCTGGGCATACCCTTCCCACTTAGGGCGACAAATGCAAAAGAAACAATTGATGGACGGAATGCTGGACAATGCAAACATTCACCCCCAGTCACAAGGATCTGGGTTAAATCCATCATTCTTTTGCTCACCACACCACCCCAGTTTGGACCCAGCCATATGCAAATCAGTCTTGACCCTGTTCCTTGTGGGAACAGTCCAGCCCGAACTGCCAAGCCAGGTCCTCCCTGGACCGGAAACAAGCATCCTAGGACCGGTTTCAGGGCATCACCCTTCTTCAGCCAGGCTAGCTTGAATCCAGTGGTGTAGTGAGCACGGGACCATTGTCTGGGCATACCCTTCCCACTTAGGGCGACAAATGCAAAAGAAACAATTGATGGACGGAATGCTGGACAATGCAAACATTCACCCCCAGTCACAAGGATCTGGGTTAAATCCATCATTCTTTTGCTCACCACACCACCCCAGTTTGGACCCAGCCATATGCAAATCAGTCTTGACCCTGTTCCTTGTGGGAACAGTGCAGCCCGAACTGCCAAGCCAGGTCCTCCCTGGACCGGAAACAAGCATCCTAGGACCGGTTTCATGGCATCACCCTTCTTCAGCCAGGCTAGCTTGAATCCAGTGGTGTAGTGAGCACGGGACCCACGTCTGGGCATACCCTTCCCACTTAGGGCGACAAATGCAAAAGAAACAATTGATGGACGGAATGCTGGACAATGCAAACATTCACCCCCAGTCACAAGGATCTGGGTTAAATCCATCATTCTTTTGCTCACCACACCACCCCAGTTTGGACCCAGCCATATGCAAATCAGTCTTGACCCTGTTCCTTGTGGGAACAGTCCAGCCCGAACTGCCAAGCCAGGTCCTCCCTGGACCGGAAACAAGCATCCTAGGACCGGTTTCAGGGCATCACCCTTCTTCAGCCAGGCTAGCTTGAATCCAGTGGTGTAGTGAGCACGGGACCCACGTCTGGGCATACCCTTCCCACTTAGGGCGACAAATGCAAAAGAAACAATTGATGGACGGAATGCTGGACAATGCAAACATTCACCCCCAGTCACAAGGATCTGGGTTAAATCCATCATTCTTTGCTCACCACACCACCCCAGTCTTGACCCTGTTCCTTGTGGGAACAGTCCACCCCGAACTGCCAAGCCAGGTCCTCCCTGGACCGGAAACAAGCATCCTAGGACCGGTTTCAGGGCATCACCCTTCTTCAGCCAGGCTAGCTTGAATCCAGTGGTGTAGTGAGCACGGGACCCACGTCTGGGCATTCCCTTCCCAATTAGGGCGACAAATGCAAAAGAAACAATTGATGGACGGAATCATGGACAATGCAAACATTCACCCCCAGTCACAAGGATCTGGGTTAAATCCATCATTCTTTTGCTCACCACACCAGTTTGGACCCAGCCATATGCAAATCAGTCTTGACCCTGTTCCTTGTGGGAACAGTCCAGCCCAAACTGCCAAGCCAGGTCCTCCCTGGACCGGAAACAAGCATCCTAGGACCGGTTTCAGGGCATCACCCTTCTTCAGCCAGGCTAGCTTGAATCCAGTGGTGTAGTGAGCACGGGACCCACGTCTGGGCATACCCTTCCCACTTAGGGCGACAAATGCAAAAGAAACAATTGATGGACGGAATGCTGGACAATGCAAACATTCACCCCCAGTCACAAGGATCTGGGTTAAATCCATCATTCTTTTGCTCACCACACCACCCCAGTTTGGACCCAGCCATATGCAAATCAGTCTTGACCCTGTTCCTTGTGGGAACAGTCCAGCCCGAACTGCCAAGCCAGGTCCTCCCTGGACCGGAAACAAGCATCCTAGGACCGGTTTCAGGGCATCACCCTTCTTCAGCCAGGCTAGCTTGAATCCAGTGGTGTAGTGAGCACGGGACCCACGTCTGGGCATACCCTTCCCACTTAGGGCGACAAATGCAAAAGAAACAATTGATGGACGGAATGCTGGACAATGCAAACATTCACCCCCAGTCACAAGGATCTGGGTTAAATCCATCATTCTTTTGCTCACCACACCACCCCAGTTTGGACCCAGCCATATGCAAATCAGTCTTGACCCTGTTCCTTGTGGGAACAGTCCAGCCCGAACTGCCAAGCCAGGTCCTCCCTGGACCGGAAACAAGCATCCTAGGACCGGTTTCAGGGCATCACCCTTCTTCAGCCAGGCTAGCTTGAATCCAGTGGTGTAGTGAGCACGGGACCCACGTCTGGGCATACCCTTCCCACTTAGGGCGACAAATGCAAAAGAAACAATTGATGGACGGAATGCTGGACAATGCAAACATTCACCCCCAGTCACAAGGATCTGGGTTAAATCCATCATTCTTTTGCTCACCACACCACCCCAGTTTGGACCCAGCCATATGCAAATCAGTCTTGACCCTGTTCCTTGTGGGAACAGTCCAGCCCGAACTGCCAAGCCAGGTCCTCCCTGGACCGGAAACAAGCATCCTAGGACCGGTTTCAGGGCATCACCCTTCTTCAGCCAGGCTAGCTTGAATCCAGTGGTGTAGTGAGCACGGGACCCAAGTCTGGGCATACCCTTCCCACTTAGGGCGACAAATGCAAAAGAAACAATTGATGGACGGAATGCTGGACAATGCAAACATTCACCCCCAGTCACAAGGATCTGGGTTAAATCCATCATTCTTTTGCTCACCACACCACCCCAGTTTGGACCCAGCCATATGCAAATCAGTCTTGACCCTGTTCCTTGTGGGAACAGTCCAGCCCGAACTGCCAAGCCAGGTCCTCCCTGGACCGGAAACAAGCATCCTAGGACCGGTTTCAGGGCATCACCCTTCTTCAGCCAGGCTAGCTTGAATCCAGTGGTGTAGTGAGCACGGGACCCACGTCTGGGCATACCCTTCCCACTTAGGGCGACAAATGCAAAAGAAACAATTGATGGACGGAATGCTGGACAATGCAAACATTCACCCCCAGTCACAAGGATCTGGGTTAAATCCATCATTCTTTTGCTCACCACACCACCCCAGTTTGGACCCAGCCATATGCAAATCAGTCTTGACCCTGTTCCTTGTGGGAACAGTCCAGCCCGAACTACCAAGCCAGGTCCTCCCTGGACCAGAAACAAGCATCCTAGGACCAGTTTCAGGGCATCACCCTTCTTCAGCCAGGCTAGCTTGAATCCAGTGGTGTAGTGAGCACGGGACCCACGTCTGGGCATACCCTTCCCACTTAGGGCGACAAATGCAAAAGAAACAATTGATGGACGGAATGCTGGACAATGCAAACATTCACCCCCAGTCACAAGGATCTGGGTTAAATCCATCATTCTTTTGCTCACCACACCACCCCAGTTTGGACCCAGCCATATGCAAATCAGTCTTGACCCTGTTCCTTGTGGGAACAGTCCAGCCCGAACTGCCAAGCCAGGTCCTCCCTGGACCGGAAACAAGCATCCTAGGACCGGTTTCAGGGCATCACCCTTCTTCAGCCAGGCTATCTTGAATCCAGTGGTGTAGTGAGCACGGGACCGCCGGCCAGATTAGGTTGCACTGCCAGAAACTCCCTACCGCGGCGGTCAGATTCCAGGATTCAGCGGCCGAAAAGCTGAAAATCCATCCGCGGTGGTCGGATTTGCTGCGGAAAGTCCAAAGACCGCCGTTTCCCCAGCGGACAGGAACACATGGTGCTATCCGCAGTATTGCCACCGCCATCCTCGATTGGCCAGATTCTCCGCAGCGGTGTGGTGGGCTGTTTGTGGCATCGTAATATAACCGGCGGTCGAACCGCATTCCGCAAGCGGTCCCTCCCTTTTGGCTCCACCGCTGCGGAAGGGGATTCCTGGCGGTTCTAGAAACCCCACAGCGGGCGGGATGTGGGCTATCTTTGCCCATCGTAATACGGCAGACGCAAGGACCCCCGATGGAGTGCGGAAAAGGGCATTTTCCGCCACCGCCAGCACCGCGGATGTGCTACCGCCCGCCATCGTAATCAGCCCCTAAGTTCCTAAGAAGACTCCTCTCAGTATCCCATAGTTCCTCTGTTTCATTCTGTCATGAGGAAGTTGGTTTGAGTTACTTGAAAGATTACATTGCGATACAACCGCTGCTGCTTTGGTTAAAAACTTGAAAGAATCCAGAGGCTGCCCTCTGTAGAACAATAATGACAGACTTCATGAAGTTGGACAATAAGCTAGACATACCTTGGCTTAGGTATGTCAAAATGTGTTTCTCCAAAATGGGTGTTATAGAATATAATACAAACCCCAATACATTACAAAATGTATCGTCTGCCACTATAAAGTTACTTTTCTTCCAAAGCTATGTTCGGGCTGACTCTATTTGCTGTGTGACAAGTCACCCAGAGCGACTTCCTCAACCACAAAGAGAACCTGCCCTATATCTCCAAATTGACCTAAACGAAAGAAGGAAATTCCTGTTGACAAGGCTGCGGTTAAAAACAATACACTTCTTAGTTGCTTTCCCTATTCAAGGCCCGTGGTTTGCTTCACTCCCAGTCTGCCCGTGTGACAGTTGCTCACCACAAAGCACTATGCACTTTATTCTTTTCTGGAGATTTTATTCCTCCCAGAGGAAGCAGTTTATTTGGCCATTATTACTTGCTGCAGGGATCACGAATTATAATATGGCAATGGAGTTTTTACTTTCTCTAGGTACAGTTGAGACCATATATTGCATATTAAATTACCTTTTTACTGTTTTTAAGATTCGAAGCAAATATTGATTATTTTAAAAATCTGTAATTGTTGTGTATGTCGACCTACTGCTCTTTCTTTAAATGAAAATATGTGTGTACAATCTTTTTATGGCTCTTTTAGAGTCGAAATAAAGTATTTCTGACTGACTGGCATAGTACAAATATTATCAGCATAGCAGTCAGTCCATTAATCATGAAGGGAGATGTCATCATAGAAAGACAATGGAGAAAGGACTATAGTGCCTAACCTCCCTCCCCTTGCTAAGAAGAAGAAGTATTATTATATAATAGAAGATCTCTGGGCTTTACAAGCAGACCCCATACCTGAGCCTATAGATGGTAGATCTACATCATAGGTGCTCTTCTCTCTGGAAAGTTCCCTCTCCAAGTGTGTTTCACCTATTCGTGAACCCCACTAAAACCCCAAGTACGCTGTCTAAACAACAGCTGCATCGGTATGTTTTGTCTAAGGGCTAAGAACTGGCCAGAACAAAATAACAAGGATCATTGTTGTTCGACCTTGCACATAATGTTCAGTCAAAATCCCAGGAACATGCAGAGAGTGAACACAGTGATGAGTTCTCATGTGAAAGCAATGTTTGAAATTATTGCAAAAAATAAAGATGTGTAGTAACGTGTGCAAAGCAGCAGGCAAGCTGCAACGAGCTAATGCTAAGTTAGTGAAAAATGACAATGTCCCTATGGGCCATGTGACAACATGAATATTGATGGTTTCGAAACCCATCTTTTACCCGATGCCAAGTCACTCGGATGCTCACTTGTCACAAGCCTCACTCTCAAGCAACACATTGCCAAACAAGTAGGTCTTGTACCAACTCTTTTTTCTGCTGTTAAAGCTTTCATACTTCCAATTTGTATGGTGGTAACACCCATCTCCATGGCCTTCTAGACTTCACACTGGCACCCCTTAAGGACATCACCCCCATCCTAATGGAATGCCATTGACTCTTGCACCATCTTTAAAACTAGCTGAATAATTTGCAAAGCTATCATGGCCAGCACCCATTCTTTCAGACTTTAGGATTTGGAACAACAAAATCCTCATAACCATCAGTGCTGCTCCATTTTAAGAAAGAGTTGAAAATATGCGTCTGTAAACAACACTATATCACAATGCATTAATCATCCACGTGCAGCTACCTCTTCTATCACTCACTGACTTTATATTTGTCATTGACCTTTTACAGCACTCCGCTGCCTTGAGAGAGTGAACACAGCAATGAGTTCTCATATGAAAGCAATCTTTGAAATAATTGCAAAAAATAAAGACCTGTAGTAACGTGTGCAAAGCAGCAGGCAAGCTGCAACGAGCTAATGCTAGGTTAGTGAAAAACGACAATGTCCCTGTGGGCCACGTGACACCCTCCCCTTGGCCAGGGCGTTAGCCATATGCAAAAAACTAAAATCAGAGGTAAGCAGAGACAACGCATCTTTGTTGTAGGCAAATTTGTGTTATTTAGATGCCAAAAAAAAAATTGTACTGCCAGGGTATAATGTTCCAAAATTTTGCCAATTGGGCACTCAAAAATTGCTAACCACTCATAGTCAGTTTTCAAAGTCAAAAACGTTATAGGAATAGCGGAATGCCATGAACTCCAGAATGTTGTCTGTTCCTTCAATCGTTAAAATTTATGCCATCCAGTAGGTTGAACGAGCACACATGCTCCTCATATCCAGATGCTGTTAACCTCGATGAAACTGCAGTCTATGAGGCGCTGCGTGAGAGCACAGGTACTCAAGTCTGCTGTTGGTCCGAGTAGACAATCGCACACCAAACACCTACCCCTGGCACACACCCGGTCATGGGCCTTCAACGGACCTATTTGCAGATCGTAATCCAGGGCAGCTTGTGTGGTATTGGGCAGGTAGAGATGCATGGCACATTGAAAAGAGCACCGGAGGCAGTGAAACATAGGTTGCACGCAGGTGAAGTAGGTATAACAGAAGGTCAGCCAGTAGTCAATGGCAAAAGACTCCACTGGCATAGAACCAAAGAGCTGCCACATTCGATCACGGTACAGCTGCAACTGGACCGGGTTGGGCAGCTCCACAGATTGAGCATCCATTGCAAAGCAATAATAGGATAACCAGCATGCCACAAACCAACAGGAGCACCAGGGGAAACCCTCCAAAGTTGCTGGAAAAAATAGAATGAATAAAGGCCGGAACTACTCCAAAAATAGTCTGAAAAGAAGAAACAAGGACGGATCCCACAAGTTTAAAAAAGTGAGCAAGGCCCTCCGTATCAGACAAATTAAATATTTGGTGTATTAATTCTCCAAAATGGAGTGGGAGATTCATGTTTAGCAGCGAGTGTATGTCGCTTGCGGTTCTTGCGACCTGCAATTCAAAGGTTTCTCGAGCAGATGTGAGAGCCACTTCTTGTTGAAACAATAGCGCTTTGAGTCTGCTTAATTTATTGAAATTTGTTTTCAAAGTTGGAATGGAAGGCCAAAACAAACTATCTGCAATCCCATGTGGGGCAGGAAATAGGACATTGCTGCAACATGTAACTCGTTGAGAAACTGTTACTATATACGGAATGCCAGCTCTCAAGCTGCAGCAATTGTGGTTATTCAAAATAAGATAACTACCATTAGAAAGCAAAGTTAATACAGGAATAATAGCCGGGACGGGGGTACCTTTCAAAAAACAAGCTAGATTAGGGGCCGCAACGTTACGGGCTCCGTGAAGCTTAACTTGTTTACAGACTAAGGAATGTCCTACTGTGGAATCACAGTCCTCCCCTGTAAGGAAAACTTCCTTTTATGCACGTTGGCAACTGTAAGCAAAAGGTAACGACCATAATTTGTGAATAAAATTATTGCCAAGGGGCTCATATCTCCCAACGGGATGATGGTTCATGGATGCTGTGAACTGAAAAAGTGAGATAGGCAGTGAAATAACCCCATGTATTAACCACACAGCTGAATCAGTCTCGGCTACCAAAAACGGTAACTGTTCTAATTGTTTAATATGTAACAATGTATATGTGGCATCTTTCATGGACATTAATTTCTGTTTATCAGTCAAATTAAACGGCAAAAACAGTGCAGATGCATTCAAATAATCCCATGGCACTTTTCCATTTTTGAGTGTTTGCAATGTCCATGCAAACTGCATTACAGAACTTAACTGATTTCGACCATGATATAAAACAGACACTTCATATTGTACAATGTCAATGACAGAAGATACAATATTATCTAAAGTATATATGTGGGAAGACAGTGTATTAATGCTATTATGGACAACTCCAAGAACTTTTTCTAAATTAGCCTGATCAATTTGGCGCAGACGCACCACAGCTTCCATCTGGCACAGTTTTCAAAATTCATTATATGCGGGATAAATAAAACGTTTTGATCGAGGGGACTTTGGACCTAAAAGAAAATCAGCCAAATTGATGTCACCTAACAAATGAGAGCGGTGTTGCTTCACAGACGACAGTGTTGAATGTTCCAACCATTGCTGACATAATTTCCCCACGGAATATGTGGTAACTGTATGCAAATGTGGGAAGCGTGGATCAGGTCTATTTTGTGTAAAACCTTTTGTAGTATTCAAAAAACGTAATTGACATGCATTCGAAGTTTCGAAGTTGTCGGCCACACTAACCATCTTAAGGAGTCAATATTGGACGTGTTAAGTGTGCCATTTTGAAATAAGACAGCTAAGTCTTCAATTGTGTAGATAGTGTGCATTTGCCATGTATCATATGGAGCTAATGATGGAATGGAGGGAATATTTAGACTTTTTGGTCGTTGCTAAACCAAAACAAGTAGTTTGTTGTACTGTGTCATTTAAAAATAAGATTTGAGACAGTATCAGACATGCACGATGCAACGCTTCAGTGCCCTGCACTTGCCAATCTCTAGTGCCCCAGATGGATTTTAAATCGATTGTGTCTTTCCAATGTCCATAACCCTTCACGGACAAATTGTTCCTGAAGGACATGGAGTAAACCAATTTAGAGTGTGCTAACATACATTTTGCTTGGAGCGGCATTTTCAATTTATAATAATAGGACCAAGGGTCAGACAGATTGTAACCAGAAAAATACACAAATTTACTCTGTTGGGTCTTCGAACTTCCCTGTAAAGGTGTTGAGCAAAGCTCCCATTGGGTAAAATTAAAAAAGGGTCTCTGTGTTTTGGTTTTGTGTGAAAAATGATGGCCATAATGTTGATAACAGAATAAATCTGTGTAATTAGCCAGATTCAAATACAAATCTTCAGTGTCAAACGCAGCATAATATTTTAAATCAAAGAATAAGTAATGAAAGGCATGAACATCCCAGTCATCAGAATGGACCATGGATATTGTATGCAACTTTATCCCAGACAATGCCATCAACAACAGGGAACGCTGATATATTGACAAGGCTTGGTCTCTTTTCATTATGTAGGACGATGTGTGAAGGGCTAGAACTCCATCAACAAAGTTCACAGCAGAGCGTTCAGGTAAATAGTGGCCATTAATGAATAGGAAAAACACAGGTGCAAATCTGATCCACACTAAGAGGAATATAATCGTGAGAACCATCCAGGTATTTGTCCAGGGCAGGACCAAGTAAGTCTTTTTGAACCAGGAGATGAAAACACTGGTACGGGTCAGGGTCTCCTGCACAGAAGATGTCGAGGAAGATGTGCCAGAGGAAAAGCTTTTACGATCCATATAATAACCACTGGACCCCAGCTGAAACAACGGGGGATGTGCTGCATCAGATGTTTCAGGTATGGTACTCTCAGGAATGTCAATTATGACTTCAACTGGAGGAGAATCATACTTAATATCTGCAGATGTGGATGTAGAAGGAAAAACAGGCAATAAATCAATTGAAGTTTCCATCTCCCCTTGTAATTGTTGAGGAGTAGCCAAAGAAACGGAAGCCATCGGGTTCAGTTAAAGTTCTCGACGTTGAATGCTTTGAGGCATACTATTCAGTATCGGCCATATGGTGTAACTTGGCATGTTCAAGTGAAGTGTAACGATTCTCATTACGACCAGGTAAAGGAGGCAGGATCACAGTACTGGTGCCTTTCAAACCAAGGACTCTGACCGGTGCACGGTAGGATGGGCCAAATTCTTTTTTGTTCTCCACCTTTTCACGGACCAGATCTCCAACTTTAGGAAGCCATCCAGAAACAGGAATCAGCACTGCTGGATCTGCGGAAGAGGACAAATGGGCTCTTGCTTGTGAATCCCAAGCTTTTTGTAGATCTTGTAACATAGCACAATGATTATCTACATCAAAGGTCTAGACCATCAAGGTCTGGCACAAACATCTTAATGCCAAAGAGCATTTCGTATGGGGTCCGCCCACCCTGAGATCTTCTATGGAGATAATTTAGTGCACTTTGGACTCCATACAAATGAGTCAGCCAACTCCTGCCGGTACCTAAGACCCTAGCTGTTAAAGATTGCTTTACGTCACGGTTCATCCGCTTCACAACTGAATTGCCCTCGGGCCGGTATGGAAAGGAATATTGCTCTGGCACCCCCGGAGACTTCATCGCATCACGGTAAGCCTTAGAGGCAAACGCAGGACCTTGGTCAGAATGGAAGGTGCCACAGGCAAATGTCCCAACAAAGACGCACAAATCTTTAATAACATGTTGAGCATCAGCACTACATTGCAGCCAAACCCAAAGGAATCTAGTGCACAAATCCACTGCAACCAAAATATGTTTGAAAGCAGTGTCTGATGTCAAAGGACCACAGTGGTCAAGATAAATGCAGCCAAATGGCTGATTAGAGGTATAAAGCTGAGTGTGTGGTGGACGTGCAACAGTAGAAGGCTTAATTTGTTGACAAATGTCACAACAAAGTACATATTTACTTGTCTGTTGATATAAACCACGCCACCAGAAACGCTGCTGCAAAAGGGAAGCAGTCGTATTCACTCCATCATGTACAGAAGCAACACCTTCATGTGCGGTAATGATCAAAGAAAGTCTGCCATCCTCGTTGGGAATCAGCTGATCCCCAACGGACGGAATTGTAGCAAATGGAATCTGATCAGACGACAAGTGGCATGTATAACGTGAAGGGAAACCTTGGGGAAAATCTGTTCCCTTCTTTGTCGCAGCAATAGCTGCCAACATTTCATCATCAATTTTAGTCATGGAACGTGTGACTGCTGCTACAGAACAAGTGGCTACTGCAGATTTGGCTGCATCATCAGCCAGTTCATTACTAACAGCCTGTGCTCCCACACATTGATGGCCCCAAGTATGGATAACATGTGTGAGCGGCAAGCGCTCCTTAAGAGCAGCCACCTGGACCCAAAGCGCCTTATGCTTAATTGCACTACCTTTAGAATCACGGAAATAATTTTGTTTCCCAAAGTATAAGTTGTCATTGAAGGATTGTACGCAGTAAAACGAATCTCACACTATAAGTGTAGGAACATCTGGATCAGCAAATTCAAGAGCCAAAACCAAAGCACGTAGCTCCGCCAATTGAGCCGTGCAGCCACTTAGAGACTGAGTGTGTACCAAGGAAGATTGAAAATCCCCATCTACACTTTTTCCAGCCACAATCGTGCACGCCGCCGAATAAGCATGTTTAGAACTGATGGCCTGCTGCGCAGATCCATCATTGTACACAATGCATTTGTACTGATCAAGAGGAAGCAACGGGAGAGGGGTGGTTGAACATGTTCATATTGTAAAAACTCCTGTGTCTGCAAAGACGGGTCAAAGATAAAGTTGACATCAGCCGACGTCAAAGAACTAGCCCATTGTATCCAACGTGGATGCAAGGCTTTAGAATTTGGAACACTAGCCTTCGTAACCACCTCCAAAGGAGGTACAGGCGAGACCATGAAGATGCGTTTTCCCTGTGCCAGAGAGCGCTCTTTCAGAAATGCCAAATGGACAGCGGTCACATTTTTTTCTGTAGAAGAGAAACGCATCTCTGCCGAAGTGTACAAATTTGATTTATATGCAATGGGGACCGTGTCCCCCTCATTGAACGTCAAGTAAGTGAAACCTAACGTGCCTGGTACAATCCTTATGACCAAATTTGTAGAATTGTCACGTGTTAACAAGAAGTTGGTCACAAGCAGATCAGACTGCAAGGACCGAAAAATCGTGGTATGTTCCGGAAGCCAACAGAAAGCAGAGAAAGAAGGTTGTATCAAAGAGTAAAGTGGTTTGATACACTGGACATAATCAGAAATGTATGTCCTCCCGAAATTAAAAAAAACAACAGACTGTAGCTTTTTAAGAGTAGAAGAAGGTTGCAATTGAGCACATTTCTCCAGAAAGTGGGGGCCAACCCCCTACCTTCATTGGTAAGTAAGTAAGTATTGGACTTGTAAAGCGCGGACTTAGCCCAAGGGCGTCAAGGCACTATTAGCAGACTGCGAGGAACAGACCAAAACAAAAACACGCTCATCCTGACGTCTGTGAGAAGAGCCAGGTCTTTAAGGTTTTACGGAAGAGAGAATGGGACAACTGACTAGAGAGCTCTTCCGGGAGGGAGTTCCACAGCTTAGCCGCAGCCGTGGAAAAAGCTCTACCTCCCCACCTTGCCTTCTTAAACCTCGGTAAAGTTAACAAGTTTTTATCTGAAGACCGGAGTAGTCTGCTGGGAACATACCGCTGGAACATCGCCTTGATCCCATCTGGGCCTAAGCCAAAATAAGCATCATGGGTCAGGCACAGAGTTTTGAAAAGGATCCTACGGTCCACAGGCAGCCAATGCAATGACCTGATGGAGGATGTGACTGAATGGAATTTAGGTAGATTCATCACCAGCCTGGCCGCCGCATTCTGTACCAGCTGCAAACGTCGCACCAGACCCTTATCAATGCCCAGATAAAGGGCATTACAGTAGTCCAGCCTAGACGTTACCAAGGCAATAACAGCATGCTTGCGTGCTTCAAAGGAAAGGAAATGGGCAATTTTTCTAAGGATCCTCATGATCCCGAAACAAGTGGAAACTGTCCTGCTGACCTGGAGATTAAGGGAAAGTGAGTTGTCAACAATGACCCCTAGATTTTTCCCATGTGCTACCGGACAGGGGCAGACGCCAAGAGAGTCCGGCCACCAGTCACCGGACCAGATCTCCAATGTACTGCCAAAAATCAGGACCTCAGTCTTCTCACCGTTCAGTTTCATAAAATTTTCCACCATCCAGGAGGAGACTGCCTGTATACAATTCCTGAAATTAAGGGCAGAATCCCTAATGCTATGAGCAATAGATACCATTGTTTGGGTGTCGTCCGCAATGGTGAGTTTGTAACCCAGAAAAAGAACTGCCAAACAGGCAAAATGCAACGTGGCAAAGTTGAATTTGTATCCCAAGTCCGCAAAAGGCATGATGATGTGGTCCACAAGCACAAGATGCGGTATCAATTCATCATCCGTCAAATAAATGTCATCGATGTAAGAGAAAGCATCAGGGTCAATTTCATGAAAAATAGACACTATGCGTGCCGCCAAAGCGCCGGGACTATTCTTATATCCCATTGGCAAAAGTGTATACCTTTTGTGATTGCTGAGGCCGCTGAATACTGTTAGGTCACGGCTCTCAGGAGCCAAATTGTGACTGTAAAAACAATTGGAGATATCAAGAGTTGTTTTATAGTTTTTACGAACAATGGTATCAACTAACGCAGAGCTGTGAGTGTTCTGTACCGCAAAGGTACGAACATGACTGTTCAAATGACGGTAATACAAAACAATACGATATGAACCATCCGGTTTTAATATCGGAAAAAGAGGATTATTCATCTATGAAACACAGGGTTCAATTACACCCTGATATTCCAATTGAGCCAAGATTTCACTTACGGACGCTTTCGCGTCAGGCTTGATTGGATATTGTGGTTGGGGTTGTGGCATGGATCATAAAGGAATTTCATGTGCCGACGGATCCTTATCCCAACCTACCTGATTGCGATACACAGCCGGGGCAAGCGCTAGCACCCACTCTGTCGCGTATGCTTGTTTAGCCTCCTCCGAGACATAACGCGAAAAACTCAGGATAATCACATCCTCCCCTTTAGAAGAAGCCAGAACAAACTGGGGAGGCCAATCAACCTCCGCCAACAAAATATCATAGGAAGAAGTAAGGTTGTCCCAAAAGACAGCCTTTATCATGCGTTTAATATCACCTTCAATTTGGAGGCCTATCTCATAAAGCCTATCAGGGGGTGCAAATCGTGTGTCAGCTGTTTCCACTGTAATGAACGTGTCAGTTGCTTTCGCCTCCAAACACTGGTGGAGTGCCTCCCGCACTAAGGTAACTTCTGCCACGTTGTCGAGGAGTGTTACAGTGCATCTCCAATCAAGGAGCAGGGTTCTCACCATCTGTGGCATACTATGCAGTCAAAGTGGCAACTTTTTTCTATTGAAATGGGGCACAATATTTAGGTGGTCCCTCCAGTTTGGCTTTTATGTCAAACTGGCGCAGTGGGTCATGTCTTGGTTGCGTGGACTCGCCTTCTCTGCAATCCTGACATCCACTGCGCCGAACTGTTGATCCAACGATTCCTGAAAGGAACGAGGAGAACGAGGATTAGGAACCTGAAACCTCTTGGTGTTTTAATTTTAGAGCGGTCACGCAAATCATATCTACGGTCAGAAGCATCCGGTGTTGGTGAACCAGCACGAAAACTAAGCATCTGCTGTTGCTGCAGCTGATTTTTATTCCATGTCTTTTTAGGAAAGACTCAATGACCCTCCTTGTCCAGAGGTGGTTTATTTTGTACCTGAGTATAAGGTTTTACTCCCAAACTATTGCGACCCAATGATGTATATACATCCGCAATAATGATCGATAACTGCCGCTGCCGATCAACGTCCGCCACCCCGAAATGCGTTGACGCACTTGCAAGCTAACTGCTTCACCTTTGACATTGGCCAAAATCATATGAGAGACAATAGGGAACATGTCCACTAATCTCATCCCCAATTCCACGACTGGACTGGCCCCGTGTTCATCTTGAACTTTTTTTAGAACGATTGATAGAATGCTCATGGAGGGGGTGCCAAAGCACTGTGTGTGCACCACAGCAAACACCGTCCCCAAGGTGGTGCAATCAGCTAAAATGGGAGCAATACCACTCAGTAAACTCATCGTAAGGATCCTGTGTTTCTCAACAGCAGTAGTATGTGGAAAAATAGCCTCGAGTTGCTCAAATTTTTCTGCCAACCAATATGGCAGATCATCTCTATTCTGAGGACGTCTGCCCATCACCGAATTAATCCTAATGGGACTGATGACAAGACCACCACCATGTCCAGGTGGTTGCGGAGTGGCTCTAGTTGGAGCCACTTGTATATTACGTGAGATAAATTGTATGACACTTCTGTGTATATGAATCAACAACGGATGTAATTGACGTAGCTCTGCGGGAGGAACAATAAGATAATTTGGATGTGGTTTAAAACCAGCCAAATCGGGCCACGTGGCCCCATCGACTGATAAGAGGCCTAAACTGACCACAGAAACACGGTGAGGAAGGGCGCCATTAAACCAGATGGTATGCTCTCAGGCTGTCAACAGAACTTCAAGTAATCGATAAGGACGATAATTCTGCGGAACCGCAGCCACTGTATATTCATGAAACAAATTATCATTCCCATCCACTGCTGGAAATGTAACTCAAGAATAGAAAACTTTTAAGCGGTAAGCTGCATCCGGTTCGACAACAAAGATATCAGCCTGCATTAGGGACTCCATGTTGAGTCAAATGGGCTGTGACTGCAGCGCGGTTAGGAGTTGCAGCAGAGACTGCCATAACAACAGCAAACAGGATAAATCATTAGAACGGTAGCACAAAACCGGGTCAGAAAAAGAAAGAAACATTTTAAATCTCAAGCTTGAAAAACCTAGAAAACACAAATATAGGAGGCGTATCCCTCACATCATGGACGTCTCCGGAAACTGGTGTGAGGGAATTGTGGACAAGCACAAGCGCTACTCAGGGGTCTCGTGAATAAGTACCAGACCAATTGTTGGTGGTGCCATGTTGCAGGGATTCTGCACAAACACAGAACTATGTGCAGGATTATGGGACCTTAGTGTATAGGGACTGGGTCTTCCTACCACCTTAGTATCCACAAACCCAGGACCGACTAGCTATAGTGTCTCACTTGCTCTCCTACTTACTTACAGAGAAACCAATGATTAGACACCCTAGAACACAACACTCCCAGATCTCTTAGGAATCGCTGTAACAAGTCACACCCCTTCGCTCACTCTCTTGTACTTGTCCACAATAAGATCTGATGGAGACACAAAACAGTTTAAAATATTTATTTTAACTAAAGTGCCCTAACATGCAGTATGTGAGCCACAACAGGCAGGAAAATGCATAGTAGAAATATTGTCAGCATAGCAGTCAGTCCATAAATCATGAAGGGAGCTGTCATTATAGAAAGACAATGAAGAAAGGACTATAGTGCCTAACCTCCCTCCCCTTGCTAAGAAGAAGTATTATTATATAATAGAAGATCTCTGGGATTTGTCAGCAGAGCCCATACCTTAGCCTATAGATGGTAGATCTTCATCATAGGTGCTCTTCTCCCTGATAAAGACAGAGGTTTGAGGTAGTCTTCTTCTACCTCAAACCTCTGTCTTTATCTATCTCTACATCTATCTCTACATCTCTGTATACCTACCCTGTCTCTCTCTGACTCATCTCTCTCTACCTCACATATGTCTACCTCAAAAATCTCACTATACCTATCTCTATATACCTAACCTGTCTCTCTCTAACTCAACTCTCTCCACCTCACCTGTGCCTACCTTTCTCTCGATACACCTATCACTAACTTACCTCTCTACACCTTTCTGAGCCTTCTCTCTATGTCACCAGTCTCTCTACCTCAGTTCTCTATACCTAACCTCTCAATTACCTAACTCACAATTCTCTGAACTGATGTTTTCTCTAAGTCACTATTCTCAATAACGTATGCCATTCTTGCTCAAACCTTATCGCTATATCGTTTTCATTACCTTTTCTCTCTTCTGCATCCAATCTCTTTTTCAACTCACTTGCTCTTTCACACTCCTTTTCTTAACACATTTCTCTGCTTCACCTATCCGCCTCTATGTCTCTCTCTACCTTAACCCCTCTCAATTTCTACATCAACTGCACCTGTTTATCTCTGCTTGCCCTTTATTTCTCTACTTTTTCCCTTTTCTCTGTATACCACATCTCTACCATCTTCCCTTTAAAAATTACACAAAATTCCTCAAACATGTGTCTCTCTGTCTCTAGCGCCAAAAAATGTTTCAAAGACACATTTCTTTTTAGAAAAAAGAATGTGAAATGGCATGATGCTTGACACACGTGTGCTGCAGGTTTGATAGAAAGTGGCACTCTGACTCCAGTCTTCTTCTTTTAAGCTATGTTCCATAATACACCAAACTCATGCATCCCATTCCCGCTGATCGAAAAGTTACTGTCTGTCTGAGAGGACCTTGCAGTGGGGGAGAGTCAGCTCAGCATGTACTGCCACTCCAGATACTCTCTCACTCTCGCCGGGACCCACCATACCGAAGAGACATGGACTGTTATACAGCCATGTGCGTAGTGGGATACCCGCAAGGCTGAAGAGAGGTATTAGAATATCACTTATCAGATGATACGGTGTACCCTCTTTCCTACAATTTCTGGGTCATCATTCAAATTTACTGGCTACAGCTACGTCATGGCCAATATACATTTATACCAAATTTAATGTTATTTCATTAAATTGAATGCAGAGTGACTTACCTTTGGCCCTGAAGAATGCCTCTAAACACCGGCTTGGGTCACTGATAGGCAGAAACATGTTGACCTAAATTAGGGGTATATCTGCTGATAACCCCTAGTCCTCTCCTTTTTCATCCTGACTTAAGAGACCACATAATAAATACATTTGGTCTCCTGGATACAGTTTTAATCCATTTGCAACTCCTCCCCTTTTTGCACTCTGCCTCTCAACGCCCTTCTCTTTGGTCCCTTCCTCAAAACACCTCAGTTCCTCTTCCAGTTCAGAAGAGTTGTAGCCAACACAAGAGACCTTGCGGCCCTGGTGTGAGGAGGGAACCCTATGATGAAGCATGTCACCTTTGAGTGAGGGAGAGTTTTCATCCTAAAAAAAGGTCTCTCCCCTTATGAATAGGGCACATCATTTATTGGCCCCACCACTATTGCTTCACCATCTTAGGAATTCTCCCTCTTTGTTTGTTTTTAAAACGTACTTCTGGTGAATTTATACTCTTTCACCCTCCGCCAGGTCATTCAACGCTGGGCTGCCCTCCTGTACCAAGAAAAGGACATGAAAGGAAGTGCAAACATAACATTTAAGCTAAAAAAAAACACTGAAATTCACCAGTTGTAGTTAACGGAAGTAGGTATAACTCACACCTCCGCCATGTACAGTATTGTTATCATTGATCTAATTTCAGATCTTATATTGATGTCTTGGAACATGTCACGTGGGATGCAATATGTGAGGTCATAATCTGTGCATGGCGAGAGCATGAGTAACCGTTAACTATACCTGGCGAACTTCAGTGGTTTTTTTTGTTTAAAATGTTATGTTTTAACTGAAATTTTACCAAACTATAACTTCACTTTAGCATTGATTTTCAGTGCTATTTTTTTGTTTTTTTATTCACCTAACTATAACGTTGCTTTCACCTTTAGTTTTTTCAGTTAAATTCTGAGGCTTTTTTTACTGCAATGTAATAATATAAGGGGATGTCTTTTTAAGTAATGCAGATCTACTGTCTACAGCAAAACATTAAAATGCATGCCTATTGGCTAGGGGATCAGTCAACACATTATTATACATAATGCCTTGGCTTTGTCAAAAAGTCACCAAAATAATTTATCAATAATCATAGCCCAATGATTTCCTTACTAACTCACACATGATAATCCTCCAAAAATATTTTCAACCATAATATTTAAAATAGAGCAATTTTATTGCCAACAACCGCTAGATGTATTTGAGTCTTTTTTTTTTTACATTCTTCAGGTTAAGAAATGCAACCATAGGATCAACTACAAAGGGTCCCCACACACCGGCTGAAGAGCATAATATCCAGCTCACAGTATTTTAAAAATAATAGTATGTTCTCCTGGCCGTCATGCATTTAATGACTCAATGAACTTACAGCTTTTTTATACATTTCTGGAGGCCTGCTGGGGTCCCTGCAGTCCCCCAAACATTTGAAATAGTTGGTGATGTCCCTGCTCCTTCTTTGGGCACCACACAAGTACAATCCAATAAAGACCCCACACAGGAGGCTTATAGGGCGCAACCAGGAAGGAGCAGGGAATAGTTTATGAGCAGCCTTGCCGCTTCAATACTGAAGCAGTGAAGTCACAACTAATTTCCTTTTTAAAGTTTATATGGGTGCCTCGGTCCTACCCAGGGCACAAATAGCCATGTTTTTTTCTAATCAGCGTGGGAGTCCACACCTGCGCTGCCGTACATTTAAAAAAAAAATTTTTGAGTGCCCCTGTCCCAAGTGGGGCACCCAGAAGCTAGTTTAAAAAAAAAAAAGCTGCTGCCAGGGGGGATAACCCACTCCTGCGCTACCAAGCATGTTCCCTGCACTGCCAACACAATCAATGATGGCACAGTAGCCAGATTTTTATGTCTCCATGACCTCTGCATGTGTGCAGGGTGATGCAGTGTGTTGCTCCTGCTCTCCTGGTAAAGGGAGAAGGAGCGGCACACCACAGTGCAGAGGGAGTGCAAAAGCACCCCCTCCTCTTCGTATTGGGGTCCTGGGAATAGGGTCTCTGAACCCCATGAACAAAACGTCAGCCCACAGGGAAATGTGGGTCCTATGGGATTCCTCAGCCCCTGAGTACAAAAAAGTCTGCCAAACATCTTTGCTTATGTGAGGCAGCCAATCGAAGCTTATTTTTTGATCTATGCGTCCCGCTGTACTACAGCGTCTCTAGATATTATAAATTGTGAACCTTAATTTCTCAAAAAATGCTGGATGGATTTACACAAATTCACAAAAAGCACAATTTCTGGGTAAAGATATACATTCCTGCTAAACATGGTGTAATTCCGTTCAGCCATTTTGGCTGCAACTGTGTCTAAATTTTCTAAGTGAAATTTCATTGGTAAAAAGCCTTTTGGGGCCCCCCTTTATCTCAGCCCCCGCTTTGCAGTTAATCACAAAACTTTTCAGGTAAGAGCTGAGGTGGATGGACCCCTTGTTTGGACCATTTTGTGAAGATTGGTGGGACTGCATCAAAGATATTTGCAAAACAAAAAATCATCTTTTTATTGAAAATTGTTCCTAACTATATACACATCGTAATATTTAATAATAGTGATTATCCCACAATATTTTCAATAAAGCTTTAAAAAAAACATAAACGTGTCTTTGTTTAACATTTTTCAGGCCACAAAGTGCAACCATTGCAACACTAATGATACATTACATGCGCCTCTCCCCTTCATGACTTGACTTGATGTCAGTTTGAGCCACCCACCCTCTCATTAGGCAGTAGTAGCAATAACTGTGTACTGCCCTACCCTCCACACTTTGGGCCTTATTCACAAAGGTAAACTTACACTTTTGTGTGTTTACAATTGTTTGCTATTCACAAAGGGATATGAGTAGTATCTTTATAATTGTGGTGTCCCCTCACATAAAAAGATGGGGCATATTAGCAAGACCGGCGATAAAATAATCGCTGTTTTAGCGGCAGGAAACTGCCGCTAAAACGGCGATAATGGGCTTGCTAATATGCGTTATAGAATTCCAATAGAAGTCCAGGTCAGATGTCCTTCACATCTAACCTGGGCTTCTATTGGAATTCTATAACGCATATTAGCAAGCCCATTATCGCCGGTCTTGCTAATATGCCCCGATATGTCTTTTTATGTCTGAAGACTCTGCACTCATAAAGATATTATACGTAAATCTCTTTGTGAATAGCAAACAATTTTAAACACACAAAAGTGTAAGTATAACTTTTTGAATCAGTCCCGTTGTCACCACTCATTACTAAGAGGAGGAATACTGCTTACAACATCCAACGATATCCCAGCAGCAATATTCTTATCTGATATAGAGGCCTGGTCACGCTATATTTTTGCTTTGGCCAGTGCAATTGCTGTTGAGGCCCCCATTACTTATTCTTGGAAAGGTGCTATTATACTACTTGTACACAAAAAAGGTGATTGCTCTTCATTTTCTAATTAAATGTCAATAAGCCTCATAGACTGCATTAAAAAAATAAATTATGTCGCTGTCTTCTTCAGGGTTGGATTGTGGAAAGCGATGTCCTTAGTCCATTCCAAGCAGGTTTCCATTGAAGAGTTTCAACCATTGACTAGATTTTCTTTTTTATGCTTATTTATTGGAAGACTGTTCTGATCGACAGGGGCAGACTTTATGTTGATTTTGTCGATCTGAAATCGGCTTTTGATCTAATCCCTTGGCCCAGCCTTTGGAGAGTTCTTGCTGACCTGGTAAAGCCCTCTCATATTCTATCGCTTTTAATATGTCTGCATGAGGACACCTATGCGGGCATCCAATGGGGGGACCAGGCTCAGCTGACTGAAAGGGTACCCATCCACAAAGGTGTCCACCAAGGCTGTGTCCTCTGCACCTCCTTTGTTCTCAATTTTTATCAATGACATTATTTACTTCCTGTCTAAGGTTGATGTGGACACTCCATCACTGGCACAAATCAAACTTCTGATTCTCCTCTTCACGGATGATACTTGGCTGATCTCCAAGACCCTGTGCGGGCTTCAAAAACTCTTGACTCACTTTGACAAGTTTTGCACCACATGGGGCTTGGAGATGAACACCTCCAAAACTAAAGTGGTGTTTTTCAATCAACATAAATCCTTCAAGGGCTGCCTGTGCTTGGGGGGAGTCCTCCTTGAGAACGTTCACTCCTTCACATATCTTGGGGTTACATTGCAGAGGGCATGTCATGGCACCTTCATATCAATAAGGCAACATTACATTTAAAGAGGTTTCTGGAGCGATACTTAAGGAATTTTCCATGTCCCACTCTAAACCCAATTCATGGCTCTTAAAAATTCATGAGGCCAAAGCCTGGGGTTCAGCTATCGATGGGGCTGAATTATGAGGCTTTTCCAAACATGAGGTTCTTGCCAGAACTTAGAATAAATCTTTAGATATCTCGCCTCTCTTCCGCCTAGCACCACGCTGTATCCACTGTTCAGGAATCTGGGAGTAATAGGGGCATCGGGTAAAATTCGACTAGGTCCCTTATTGTATTGGATATGCTTATGGATCACTCCTGAACTCACCCACAACATGGAAAGTCGTAAGGATGTAATGAAGGCCGACCATTTCAATAAAGTTCCCTGACTCTTGAATATGAAGTCAGTTTTGTACTTGCTAGAGATGCATGATCTGTGGGATCATCCTGCCTCTACCATCTTCCCAACTAAGGCCCTCTAGAAAAAGCAATATTGATCATCAGTAGTGGCTGAGGAATCCCAGAGGGCACTTTACTCTAAACTCGTTAGTGATTTTATTGACATTAAGCCAACATGCAGGTTTGAGTCATTCTGGGATCGTGTGTCAGCTCCACTGCACAAGCAGTTATACTACCAGTTTCAAATAGGCACTTTACCTCTTGGAGCGCTTACCTCAGGATGGGCTGGTGGGGAGACATTAGGTGCCCAATTTGTAACTCTTCAGAAAAGAATATCCCACAAGTTTTATTTGTGTGCCCAGGCTATGCCTTCCCTCGATGAACCTGGCTTGAATCTGTATGGAGGCTATTAGGAGTACGCAATCATTTGGCTGCCCTCTGTATTCTTATGTTGAATCCCTACCCAGTAATAGCCATTTCCATCCCCAAATTCATGGGTGCCATGTGGGGCTCTGTAGCAAGGCCCTTCTTTGCTTTACCACCTGACTCTGCCTAGGTGTACTGTTAGTTTACACTTCACTGTATCGCTTGCCAATTGCCTGATACAAAGGCATTCTCCCTCATCTTTAGTAGTTGTGTATATTGCCACATTGCTTAGACAGTTAATTAATTATATTATGAATGACTGTGCACTTTTTTCTTAAATATCATTTGTTTTATATTGTATTCAGCTTTTTAACTCTCAACTTGCATTGCTGCAAAATCTTTTAAGCATGTTTTATTAATTTTACTACCTTTTATACTGTTTGTACTATTATGTCCCTGGCAGTCAAAATAATGTGATTTGAACTGAACTGCTCACAACAGCCAATGATATACAGGAGATGTGTATATAATATGCACACACATAAAAGTTCTGCCAAACCCAAACTACCTTCTAATTCTGACCTGAATAGAAATGTTTTGTCTGCCACCTCCCCCAAGATGTTCTGTTGATGCAGGGGTGAAAGTGTCTCGTTTGCCATTTGTTTTTCGCAGACTTGTACCTTCTCTGGGGTCTTAGTTTATCGATCCCCAGGAGCAATTGGGCATTTTAACAGCGACCTACCTGAAACAATAGCTAATTCAGTGAGTTCCCTGTCCAATTTTTCCGTACTGGGGGACTTGAATGATATTTCCTCACCCTACGCGGAGGAATTGATCGATAGCTTAGGTGCCCTCTCCCTCAATCTGAAAGTGAATAGTCCCACCCACCTAAAAGGTCATTTACTCGATCCCATTTTCACCAACATTAATAACTTAATAGTGGAGAATCCTATTCCATTACCTTGGACTGATCATTATTTAATATCTTTTTCATGGTCCCCGTTGATCAGTGATCTACCACTGGAGCCAGTCAAGAAACTTAGCCGTAATTGGTCCAAGCTTTCTATTGAGGCATGGGCAATTACTCTTAACAATACCCGTCCGGCATTGGAAGCCAATCCAGAATTAGCCAACCATGAGTTTAACCAATGGATTGAAGCCTCTCTGGACTTGGTGGCTCCGAAGAAATGGACAACTAATAAGAAGGGCCCTAAGAGCATTGCATGGTACACCCCTAAGCTTAGAGAGTTGAAATTAAAACATAAACAATCAGAGAGGCAGTGGAGGAAAGATTTCTCAGACGAAAGGAAGCGCGTCTACAGGGAGGCTACAAAAATGTATAAGCTAGAAGTTAGGAAAGCCCAATCCCTGTATTATGCAACTAGGATTTCCTCAGCTTCTAATTCCCCGCGTGAAATTTTTTAAATTGCTAAATCCCTAATTAGCCTCCCGTTTCCAGCCTCACCCGCTGTTGATACCTTAGGACGCTGCAACAATATAGCAGAGTTCTTTTTAAAAAAAAAATGCAATCTATTTATTTAGCATTTCCTCCAGTAACTACCCCTTTGAAGGACCTCCCATTGGAAAATGAATCGAAATCACCTGTTACTTCGTTGGCGGCCATCCCTCCCTTGGACATAAAATCCCTTAAAATCCATTTTAGTAAACTAAAATCAGGTTCCCCTAGGGATATGGCCCCCCCCCACCGTTCTGAACCAAGTTTTTGATACAGTTGCGCCCACGATTTTAGAACTTATTAATCTTTCTTTGGCTTCGGGGACTGTCCCCTCCCTATGGAAACGAGCCATGGTGAGAGCACTGCTTAAGAAATCAGGGTCGGACCCTGAAACTTTGGCGAATTACCGGCCGATCTCGCTACTTCCAGGGATTGCAAAAATTGCGGAAAAGCATGTCTCAAGTGGAGAGGTGTGGTGCAGCGGCCAGGGCAGCTGACTTCGGAGCACAGGGTTCACGGTTCGATCCCCGGCTCCGGCGGCAGCTCAGCTCAGCACCATGTGACTCTGGGCAATAGCTCACTTAATTTCCACTACGGCCCCCAGCGCCTTGAGACCTGTAAGGGTGAGTAGCTGCGCTATATAAAAACGGACTTACATTTTTTTTTTTTTTACTCCATTTTGTCCACCTTTTTGGAAGAAAATGACTGCTTTCATCCATCGCAAACTGGGTAAGACCCCATCAGGGCACAGAGACAGCTCTGATTGTAGTGGTTGAGGAAGCAAGGAAAATCTTGGATGCCGGAGGCTCAGCGGCAATGGTCCTCTTAGATCTGAGTGCGGCTTTCGATACCGTTAATCATCAGCTGCTGGTCTCTAGAATTAGAGAAGCAGGGGTGTCGGGAACTGCACTAAGGTGGTTGGAGTCTTTTTTAGACGACCGCTCATTTCAGGTTTTTGAGGACAACTCTATTTCCAAGAGTATGTCATTGAGTTGTGGGGTTCCTCAGGGTTCGTCCCTGAGTCCCACCCTCTTTAACATTTATATGAGCCCGCTGGCCAATATCGTTAAACCCTTTGGCATACAGATCGTCACATATGTGGACGATACCCAATTGATTGTTTCCCTTAATCAATCTGGGAACAGGGAAAACAATTTGGCCGATTGTTTGGAAAAAGTGTCAGCATGGATGGAGGGCTCATATCTGCAATTGAATGGAGCAAAAACTGATCTGATGTTTTTGGGTAAACCTTCCCCATTAGCTCCTAGCTCTTTATGGCCTAAATGTCTGGACAGTATGCCCCCCTAAAGAACAAATAAAAAGCCTTGGAGTCTGGCTTGATCATAATCTAGATATGAAGGAACAATCCCGGAAGGTAGCAGGAACCTGTTATGGAATACTTAGGATGGTTAGGAAAATCCTCCCCTGCTGCCGTTTAAGGCAAGGAAGCTGCTGGTTCAAGCCTTAATTCTCTCTCGTCTAGACTATGCAAATGCCCTGTATCTGGGATCCCCGCGTTCAACGATAAAAAGCTCCAGACTGTGCAGAACTGTGCAGCTCGACTCCTCTTACAGACCCCCACAGAGAATCTGCGAGAGCATCTATTGCCGCCCTACACTGGCTTCCAGTTGCGGAGAGGATCCAGTTCAAGTCCCTGTGTATTGTTCACAAGATTCTGGCCTACAAGGGTCCACCCATTCTACATTCCATTGTCATTCCGCACTGTCCCAGTAGAGGCTTGCGCTCTGGAAATAAACGTATGGCAGCAGTCCCTAGAATATGTAGGTCTAGGAGTGGGGGTAGACAATTCTCCTACATCGCCTCCAAGAGCTGGAATGCCCTTCCAAATCACATTCGTTTGGAGGACGATTATATGTCCTTCCGTAGACAACTGAAAACGTTCTTGTTCCCGGTCGCCTAAAGCCGGTCATCGTGGTTGGCTCTGTTCCTAGCGCTGGGAGGCCTTCTGGTAGCCATGCGCTCTATAAATGCTAATTCATTCATTAATTCATTCATTCATAGAGGCCCAAATAGGGAAGACATCACAGGCAAAAGAAGGTTCTTCTTACTCAGAGTGGAACAGGTGAACCAACAAAGAAGGATTCTTATTCGCTAACATGAAAAAAAAGAAAAAACAAAGTGCATGGAAAATCCAAGACAAAGACCAACATAAATCAACGCAATGTAAAGGTGGAATCATATATTAAAGTAAACATAACAATAAGTGTAATAAACATTCATGTCACAGAAGTAGGGTATCTATGGTAGAATCATCAGGTAAATTGATTCACAGTGGGTGGAGATTGTGAAAAAAGATTGAACACTATTTTTGGCCTATCATTCTTAAAATGTATTCTCTGCATTATGATGCTCCCTTCTGGCCTAGGTAAGGAGGGGTAATATGTACAAATTAGCAATGTATTGCAACTTTCCCCTTTAACAGAGTAATGTTACACCACATCCGCCCCACCTAGTGTGAGATCTGTTGATGGTGGAAATAAATAACAGCATAATGGAACTGACAGCTTCAAGAGGATAAGGGAATCATTGATTGGTTGCCTAGGGGAATCAGGTACAATTTTTTATTTTTTTTATTTAGAAGCTTATAAAGCGCAGTACTCACCCTCGAGGGGGTATCTCAGCGCTGCGGACATGGAGAGCTAGGGCTACAGAACGTTAAGCCACAAAGAGTACAGTTTTCAGTAGTTTCCTGAAGCACAAATGGTCCTCACAGTTGCGCAAAGTAAGGGGTAAGGAGTTCCACAGCCAAGGAGCCCTTTAAGAGAAGGCTTTGCCACCAGTCCGTGATTTCTTCACACGCTGAATAGTGAGCAAGTTTTTCATACCTGAGCGTAATACTTTTCTGGGATGGTAAGGAGTAAGTTTCTGAGCTAAATAGCTAGGCCCTTTGCCGTTTAAGGCCTTGTGGACAGTACAGCAAACTGTAAATATAATCCTCTGGCAGATGGGCAGCCAGTGGAGTTGCTGTAAAAGGGGGAAAGAGGCAGTTCTGGGAGGCATATTTATAACCAAATGCTCCGCCGTGTTTTGAACAACATGTAGCCTATTTAACAAAGAATTATTGGCAGCATCCAAAAGCGCATTGCAGTAGTCCAGACGACTCATAACCTGGAGGGACCAACATCTATCATGGAAGGAAGATGAAAGTTAAATTAACTCATTCAGTCTTAGGCTGTCAGCAGAAGTCCAAATAATACAGAAACACAGTTAGAAATATTCATACTAAAGGTTAAGGCAAATTATATTGTAAAGGTGTAACTGCATTCTTCAAGCATTGTCCATCTTGGGAACAGTTGTGAACCACAGAGCAGAAGCACCATGCAGTTTCCACTTCTTCACAAAAGGAAGGTCAGTAGAATGAGAAAAGTAAAGAAAATGACAATATTTGGGAGACAAGGTAAACATTGTTCATAAGGATTCAGAGTAGGGAGCATAAGTTAGCATACAATTAACTATGGGCCAATTTCGTTTTAACAATCCCAAAGAGCTGCAATTAACCTGAATAACTGATCACCCAAACAATAAAAAAGTTTACCTGTGCCCATCAATATGTTCACCACAACCACTTAGGATGTGCAACGTGTGCCACTAGTCTTTATTGTTAGAAATAATTTACCACTTTCCAGTCCTCAGGGCACGGCCTCTTTGAGCCTGTTCTTTGTCCCAAAAAAGTAGATAGGATTTTGTCCTTCTTCCACATGTTGTTTTGCAGATGTGCTGATTATATTTCTTTATAAAAGTGACAGACATGTTAAACAAGAAAATACAAATAATGTTAATCTTAGTCTAGTGTGGGTAAACTGAGAACTTTCAAAAGAACCAAAGGATGCTGGTAGGAACGTTTCCAAAACACTAATACGGTAACAATCTCATTGTTCATCTTGAATCAAATGATTCAAGCATGAAATGCCAAGTTAAGCTACTTCTATCATGACCATTACATGTATCACCATTTTGTCATTCATTGATGCAAGTTATTTGTTCTTAGTGCAGTTTACTTCTATCTATTCATGTGTCTCTTTTTCCATGAAAGTGCTGTACATAAACAGTGCATTCTTCTGCTTCTTTATTTACAGCATAGGTATGCATGGAGAGGCAGGGTGGGTGGGCATCTTGTTTTTTTAGGAAATGTTCTGTGTTCATTGCTGGCTTAGATTTAATTGACTGCTGACTGCAAGGGCAAAGCCTATGTGTAAGAAATGTGATTATTACTTGAGATGGGTGACTTCCACCTTCAAAGAATAATCACAAACCTTGTCAAGATGAACCCTCAAATGCACAAAATTAACCTGAGCTCAGTTCCTTGGTAGCTATGTGTGGACTTGGGGACAAAAGGCTCTCGAGACCGGGTCTATGTAAAGCTGGTTTTATTGGGTACAGGCGTCGTCTCCTAAGAGAAGCCAGAGTTGAGACACTTCAGAGTCCTTCTGAACTGGGTCCGGTTCACTGTGGCTTTCTTCGGGGTTGCTGCAGGGCCAGGTCGGGTCTTGATCCGACGTCCTCAGGCACATGCAAAGAGGAGGAGACGATAATCAGAGTACTGAACGTACCCGCGAATGAGGGAGAGGGAGTGAGGGATTCACACGAGTGCTCGGTGCTATACAGTGCAGTGCCCGTGTACAGGGAATCGGGAGTAGGGGAGAGAGGAAGTATAGTGCAGAAGAAACACCTCTCTACGTGGCCGGCTTCTCCCGTGATCCAACCCACCCCGCAACCTTGCTCCGTACCTTTGTAAGCCACGCTTCTCCTGAAGCGTGGCGGGGCGCAGCGTGGGAACGGTGGCCTCCTGTCTGCTTCTGTTCTTTGGCTCCCTCCGCAGTTTCTGGTACCAATCCGGCTACCATCAGCGTCGCCCTCTCGTATTCTTCTCCCGCGTCGGTCTGCTGCTCTCGTTCGTTCCACCTGGAAGTGTGTTCTTTCCCGGAAGAAATGTCCTCATCCCTTATTGGCCAGCATAGGCCGACGTCATCGTTAGAGGCGGTCTGTCCACGGCCCGGTGTCTGTTTAAAGGGCCCGTTCTCCGATAGCGGTATGTCCGCTCTAGGCGTGGTGAAGGAACATGCGTTCCATTCGTCCTGTGAATAAACAAGAGGTTCTGTAACAGATGGCACAGACCACCATTCCACTCCTGAGTCCGAGGGCACCTTGTGACACTATGGCACAGAGCTTAAATTAGTGAAATATTTAAAGAATTCATGCAATACCAAAAGAGTAATGAAGTCAAAACACCAAGCAATAAAAATCTCAAAATTAATTAGAAACCTAGAATAAAATATAATAAATATAATGACACCAAAAGGACAAAAATCAAAACAAAGGGAACCAGAGTTATGAATTTTTAAAGATTTACAGGAAAATGTGCACCTAAAGGCACAAAGCACCAATGGTACTCATCGGTCATGGTAGACCAGAACCCATGCGTGATTTCAAGCAGACTGAGATTGAGCGTGGGTCGGGAAGAACAACTAGATTTGCCCCAAATTGAGGATTTACCTTGGGTTTCTTTTCGGCAGTAAATAATTTTCAGTGGGGCATGGCAGCAGCCTGTGTCTAAAGAAGTCCTCACGAAGTCAGAGTTCGACAAGATCCCGATTAAGCTGTTGGTTTTAGTGAAGAAATCTGAGAGTAGCCAAAATTCATATTTTGCATCCAGGGAAGTCTTCTTGCCTGCTGGATGCATTTGCATGGTCAAGATTTTGTTCCGTTGGACTCAGGAAAATATTTATGAGAAGCCTGCACCGCCACTGCATCACAAATAATGACGCGATGGCGGCGCAGTCTGTACTCCATATCTACAAGTCGACGCATGAACCCAAATACTTTAGTTCTTGTAGTCCTGCATCCGAAAATACCTGCTCCAGAACAGGATGCGCCACTCAGGGACTATAATATGCAAAGTAGGCGTCCCTCAGTAAAATCCTTTGTAAAACCAGCGCAGTGATATCTATGGTTTTGTCAATTTCTGATGCATCATCAGCAAGCGTCGTGCAGAGCCTGAAATGCATCAAAATTCTGTGGATTGGCAATCCAGGCGTAGGAAATGACGCAGTGGCTGTGGAACATAAAAACAAGACACACAATACAGTTTGGCAAGCTGTACTACGCCATGGAGGTGGCCATTCTTCAGCTGGGAGTTACAAAGAGACCTCCACCTACACAACATAGGCAGTGCAAGAGAAGAGAGCATGTATTTTGCCAGCGGATTACCCTCATCAACCTCAGGGAGGATGAGGTCATCAAATACTGCAGACTCAGGAGGGAGTCCATAAAAGAACTGCTGAACCAGATAGTGCCAAGGCTTCAGCCACCAACTGCCAGGCCCACAAACATCCCTTTGCAGGTCAAGCTGAAGACAGTCCTCCAGATGCTGGAATCTGGTTCATTCCATATCACAACAGTCAGAGTGGCAAGAATATCGCAGCCATTCTTTTCTGAATTGTGTGGAATGGCCATGTGTGGCATGCCCTTTCAGAATAGGCCCCTGACGTGTGCAAATGTCATTACTGGATAACATTGTGGCACTAACAGTACTAAGCACACATATGTCTCAGCAATACTGACAGTCTGCGTACACACATACATGTAGGTTGACAGTCCATGTGATGGCTCACCTGTTCTGTGGAGTCAATAGCTCAAATGAAAAGCATAAGAATCTTGCAATGTCAAACTCCAAAAGCCATGCACAATACGTGCAAACATGTCATACACCAGTCATCAACATAGAATAAAATCCAACCTGGACGAGGTACCACAGTGTTATCAGAATACCTATCTCAACATTCTTGTGCCATAGTAATTAGTAAAAAGATCAAGGCATGGAAGTACACAGTCCCCTACAAGCTAGAGTCAGACACATGCATGTGAAAAACAATGCATTGTGTCTACTTTTTATAGTAGACACCTACATGTAAATGCATCATTGTGTCCCATTTAAAGCTGGCCCACATTAAAATCTGTGTCAATTAAAGTGCACCATGACAGCTTCTCTGGCTAATACAATAGTTGAGGCCTGACAATAAATAGCATAACAACCCATCCATGTGATATGTTGTAACTGCACCACATGTATACACCTAAAACACATGGTAAAGTAAGTGAACTATGAAACAGCAGTGCCAAGTCATGTAGGCCACCAACAACATCAGTAGTTTAACAAGGACATATGTATGTGTGAGTGTAAAACATGTTGGCAATGTCACTACCAGCCTAGAAGGAGCAACTAGCCAAATATATGATTAATATTCTGTAACTTCACACATGTAGTGGGTGCACATAAAATAGAGTGATCTGGAATATTTGTTAATACCCATCACAGTAAGCCACTGGATAAACATGAAAGTCAGGAGGTAGAAGTGTCTAATGTATCAGTCCATGCTCATCATTTTCCATTAAACACAGAGCTGGAACAGACATATGTAAACCTATGGCCAACTGTATCAGTAACAGATATTGTGAAATAATATAAGAAATGTGTATGAGTAATCAGTAGACATAATACACATGGACAGGAATGTACCAGTAACCGAGAGCAAAATCATTGACAGTTGTAACTTCTTTGTAATTTTCACCCGACTAAGGATATGGTCTCTAGCCCTGGGTAATGACCCCAATGGCAGATCCCCACACTGAGCCGTAATGACAGTACAAACAGGCACTGTTCAAGAACCAGAACATCATGGAGAGAACCTTTGATGTGCTGAAGTCCCAGTTTAGATGCCTAGACATGTCAGGGGGGAGATTGCTATACTCTCCCCCTATAGACTGCAATATCATCCTAGTATGTGCCATTCTCCACAACGTCTGTGTATGAACCGCTGTCCCTAGGGATGTGGACCATGATGAGCAGACTGAATGACGGAGAATGAGGAGGAGAAGGATGAAGGAGAGACCCAACACACATAGGCTGGTAATCAGTGACGCAACCACATTGTGAAACATTTCTTTACTTAAAATACATGTACTTTGATGAACAGAATGTCAGAACATAAGAGAAAGGTACAACATGGAAATAAATGTTTGGATCCCTTTATTGTGTTGGTGTCTATGTCACAGTTCCAGTAAATATCAACTCACCCACATCTTGTCAACTAGAAGTAGGTCTCAAATTGTAATAATCATGTCATCAGACCTGTTGAAAAACACGGGGCCATGCCTATCATCTATCAATTCCACATATACAGAAATGCAATGTAAAGCAATGTACTGCATAAAAGGGACAGGCCATGCCTCCCACAATTCCAATTCTAAATTGATACTTAACCTTTGCACTTGAGAGTGCAGAACTGCACAGCTAGCAGGCTTGCTCTGTTGTGCTGCAGCAAAGTCAATAAAAGATGGAACTCAGTGAAGTATGAAATACAAACCGCCACCTACCATACCTGAGAAAAACCTCACAATGTACTGTGTCTCACCAATGAGTTACCATGCAGAACGGCTGCATTTTGCAGGTACTAATGTTGTTGCGGAAACTATCATACATAATGAGTGATAGTAGTCACGGACAGAGGCCCAGTGTCATGCAAACAGGTAAACACTGTCATTTGTAAAGAACACATACATGCATGTGTGGCTTTCCACCAAACACAGCACATGTGATCTATGTCCTGTCCTGGCTACATTGTTACATATACCCCATCATGCTATAGTACATATAGGGGACATACCCCATGCATTTCACAGCAATGCAATGAAGAACAAAGGTTTGTAAAAATACAATAGGAGAAGATGACATTGTACAGTGAGTACATAGGCACAGAAGTATGACATTGGATATGTAATATGCAAACATCTGAACATCTGAACAATACTGAGATGTCAAAACAGTGATTTTTATTGAACCAAAAATCTGTAAAAACTCTGGGCCAGATTCACAAAACTAATCTGAGACAAAATCCCCAAACTTACTACTTTTGCTATTCACAGAAGGCATTTAGTAGTAGTAAAGTTAGGATTTTGTCTTAAGTTTGACTTAAGACAAACTTAAGACAAACTTAAGACAGACTTAAGACAGACTTAAGACAGACTTAAGACAAACTTAAGACAGACTTAAGACAGACTTAAGACAGACTTAAGACAGACTTAAGACAGACTTAAGACAGACTTAAGACAAACTTAAGACCAACGTAAGACAAAATCCTAACTTTACTACTACTAAATGCCTTCTGTGAATACCAAAAGTAGTAAGTTTAGGATTTTGTCTCAGATTAGTTCTGTGAATCAGGCCCGTTATGTGCAGACACAAAACTCATTGCACATGGTCAGATGGAGGTTATTCTTATTATGAACTTACCTTTGCATGGCAAGTGTTGTTTACCTCTGACCTGAGTGTACAACTGCATAGTTGAGCAGATCACTGATTTGTATCATCAAAAGGGCAAATGTAAATTGAGTGTGTGCCATTGCATATGACTGTGTCAGGAAATACTGTATCCTTGGACCAGAAGGTGCACACAAAGACCTGCCCTCAGTGTAGAACTTCTGCTACTAATGTTGACAGGTTTAAGACAGAGATCATTTGAGTATTGCAGCATTATGGTGCATGAAATATTGACTATTTGACCATGTTTCACTGCTGTGATGCATAATTGCTCACTCACCGATGCCAAAGGTCTGTTGATGTGTGACATACTTATCCCAGCCCTACATCATGTTTTCAGAAATATGTGTACATGATAACACAATGTGCAGAACACGTGTGCCTGTGCAAGACATACACAACATAAAGTTTACAATGTGTAACAGTGTGCACATGCTTAGATTGTGTATGCTGCTACAGTGTATTTAGCTACAGACCCTCTGCCACAATCCAAAGGGAGTGTAGTACCAAACAGTGTGTGATGACTGAGTCTGTGTCCTGCACTTCATGATGTTTGTTACTGTCTAATATATATGAATTATGGTATACTCTGCATAATCTCCTGTGAGTTTAAACAGAGGGGCATATAATGGGCATGGCCACACAGTGCAGCACAAATGGTCTCCACATGCCACAGCTATGTTTGCAAGTACATCACAAATGTACCATATCTAACAAAACACTTAGGGCCTTATTACGACTACGGCGGTCCATTGGGCAGCCATAGTCATGGTGGTGGTATGGGCACCACAGCACTGGCGGTCCAACCAACCCATTACGACTGGGGTGCTCAGACCACATTGGCACCACCCCAACCACCAGGGATCAGAGATCCCTGGCGGTATTGCGGCAGTCTTGAGGCCGCAATATGCTTGGTGGGGCTGCTGCGGCGGACCAAGCATATTACGAGTTTCCTCTCCACCACGGTGAGCCCACAAAGAAAAGTGTGCCAGAGAGGAAACAAGGGGGCCCTAGCGGGCCCCCTGTTGCCACTGCGCCATGCGATTCTGTCAGGGGGGCACATTGTGTGCTCCCCTTTCTGCATGCACCCCCAGTTCATGCAGGGCATAGACTTGACAGTCCACCCCCTGCAGGAACCTGCAATAACATTCCCATTGCCGTGCCTGTTATGTTAAAGCTATGAGCCTTTAAACAGGCACAGCTGTGTGCCAACTGCGGCAGGACCGTCCGACCTGGATTCCAGTCGGAATCCGACTGGCGGTCTAATTATGACTTTGGTGGTGCGTGAGGGCGGCCTTGCCATGGGAGGCCCGCTCCCGCACCACCAAATTCATAATTAGGCCCTTAAAAATGTTGGCTCTTGCTCTGTGCTGGTGCTGGATTGGGTACCTAGGACCAATGCAGGCACACTTGCACCATGAGGCAAGGATGCAACTGTTTCATGCAGCATGCAGGATTTAGGTGACCCTGATGGTGTGTCTAACTGAAAACCAACATATGCTGTGAACACATCACCACGAAGCAGCTAGCATTTCCAGTGCCTTGAGATCCTCACGGGAGATTTGCAGCACTTTATAAATCCTTGATTGATGGTTTGAGGAATAGAAAACCATCTATGGGTGCTGCTGTAAACGAGACACAAAGAATAACGATACAATGTTAAGCTCTAACTCCATGCAATGTCACTCTTGTGAGAGTACTACTAACTGACTCATTGACAGATTTACCTGGTGTCATCTGTCTGTAATAGCGCATATTACCATCTGATGTGAATGGCTATCCACATGCCAAGGTCAAGGAGCCTCTCTCTGGTGCAGAGTAAGGCAATGGAGTGAATTGCTATATATAGCGTCACTTATGAAAAATTACACTTGTCTGGGCTACTCAAGCTGTACTTGTAATGCTATGACCATAGGCAAACAGATATGCTAAACACATTTACAGAGGTGCATTGTGCATGCACCACACATATTGTTTCACACAAAAGGCCCAGACTGCAGATGTGTCTGGACCACAACATTACATGGCTGAATTTGCCTTGTTTAGTGTGCAAATTAATGTCTGCTGGATAATCTGGCGTCATATAGGGCTTACATCATACCTATCATATCTATCCAGTAAATCTATAAGCTGGAGGCTACATACTCTGTACATTGGCTGGACCAACCATTTTCAGTTCTTCCCTGAGAGTGCATTGCATCCATAACACATCTAATGCCAGGAATCGAGACAGATGTTCAGAGTGTAGATATTGTGCTTAATAGGAAATACAATAGTGTTTCGCACATAGGCATTGTAACGCTATATATTAGGCCCAAAATATGACCATATTCACCTAAGCATACTAGAACACGCCAAAGGAAGAAAAATTGGGAATGTCTCTACACATCACAATATTAATGTGTTTTGCAAAAAAATATATATTTCACTCAATATGTCACCACTGAGAAAGCTAAAACACACACATAGGCACAATATGACCACTGAAAATCACACTTCGGGAAATACTAAACCTGTCAGGTAATAAAAAAAAGAGGAGCAAGGAAAGTGAGCTGATGGTGTGTTTTCCTGCTTTGCACAATTTACTACTGTGTATCCCAGACAATAGGCCAGTTGCATGGGTCAGAACCCACACATTGACCCAATAGCACATTGCATTGCACCTAGGCCAGGACATGAAATTCTACTTTGCCTGCATAGCGTAGTAGAGTTTAACCAACGTTGAGTTAGCGAGCAAGGAAAATCTTACTCCAGACCACCTCCTGACGAGATTTCTCAATGCGGGCAGGTTGCGGATGGCCGCTACCGCTCGCACTGAGAAACCTTGGTCCGCATTGATGAAGCTGCTGCTCAAGTAGAAAATCTACTCGAGTGGCAGAAATAAGCAGGGCCCTCTTGTGCTGTGCATGGTGCAGTTTGCACTGATTTTCCAGCACAGGACAAACACCCGGCACTAAAAATCAGTGCAACCTGTGACCTAATGCACTCCGCTGCTTGAGGAACACTGCGTAGTGTGGCAGAGATTTTTGGTCACTTTGCAGAGTTCTGCATAGCATAACCCCGCAAACTTCACCCAGGCCTAATTGCACCCTTTGCTTGGATCGTAACTCACGCATCAACGCCAATGCATTGAAAACGATGCATTGTGGCTAAGGTGTTAATCGTGCATTTGCTATTTCAGTAAGATGCATCAAAAAAATTACACATCTGTAAAATACTGGCTGGAATACACCCAGGAACTGATGCAATGAATTTGGCAGGCTGCAAACTAGGAAGTGTGAAGTTACTTCCTTTATCTTACTATCTGTTAGTCTGTTCTTGATGTTGGGTGTGTTTGGAGAGTGTGTGAGAGTTAATTGAGCGTTGTGGTCTTGTCAGTATGTGTTTTGTTCATATTTTGTCTCTGACTTGCACCTATTTGGTCCTGTGTCATTGCTTTGTCTAAATTGTTGTAATAGTAATGTTGGGTGTAAGTCATTTTGGGGTGAGCCAGGGCTGCCTTGCCAAGGAGAAGAAAAACAGATGGGAGCGGGTGCACTTGCACCATGAGCAGACCTTTGAGATAGCCTGAATAACCTTCCAGATGACGTAACGATGGGTGAACGTTATCTCAGGGAGGCCTATATCATCGACTTCCTGGAACTTGAGATTGGTGGACCCGTCTGTATGTATGCTTGTTCTGTCTGCATTATGTGAGGTACCTTTATCAGTAATACAAAACATAAACATGGATTGTACTTCTTTTGTGATTTTATTCAATATTGCAACGTGTAAGATGTATATGTGGATTATTTCAGGAAAGAAAATGATGGAAAGTAAGGGAACTTAGGGCCTATTTATGGATATTTGACATGGGGCAATGCAGCAAGTCACCTTGCTGCCCTGCCCTATGCCAAAGTGTAAGGGCAGGAATGCACTCTATTGATCCAATACAGTACATTCCTGTCCTTTCACCCCTTGCTGGTGCCGTTTATGCAGCCTAGCCCCAATGCAGGCACCCTTGCACCGTGGTGCAAATGTGCCTATGTTGTTCGCAGGATTGTGTTAGTGCTGGAAGGGACAACATGCTACAGAAAACCTTTCTTGGGAGCCTTTTACCTCTGTCTATGTGTACTACATTCTGCAGCACACCTGGAAAGAGGAAAAGATGAGGAGAAATAAAGTTATTTCTCCTTGTAGTGCCTTCCCTGAGGAGCCGTAAGGTTTAGGCACATCCCCAGGTTTACATGTTTTTGTACATCTGGGGAAGCATTCAGAATCCAAGTGTGTTGCAGGGGAACAACCACTGCAAGGCCCATGGAACGGCTCCCTAGTGCAGAGTAAGGCAACACAGAGATTTGCACTACTCCATATCTATGAGGCCATTGAAAGCCACGCAAAGTGGCTTTGTTTGACCTCATTAATTTGATTGTGTAATGTGTGCCATCAGAGCATCACAAAAAGTGATACTATAGCGGCGCAAGGGGCTCATGAATATGCCCCTTATTTACTCCTAGGGTCAATCATGTCGTCCATGTGTCATGGTACATTGGAATCTGCCATTATGCGGCCCAGCATTACTCAATCCATTACATCTTTGATGCATGTTTCAGGCGTTGTCATTATGGGAAAATCTGAAGTTGAGCATCCAGCCAGGTCATGCCTGCAAGCAGACTATATGCGTGCAATAAGCTGGGTATATTGCCATATGTAAGTTTAAGCTGTTCTGTACTTCTGATATACTGGGATCTCACATTTTGGATTTAAAAAAATTACCCATGTGTGAAAGCAATAATCAGAAAGATATTTCCCCATTCATGTGTCCTAGGTGGCCATCTTCCATTCACAAGGGAAAAGGTGGAATCCTTCCAGCACCCCAATGCTACCAGTAAGTGTTTTAAGTACATGTATGTACAAATTTTGATGTCTGTGTGGGATCTATGAGGAAATGTTCAATTCTGATGTGTGGAGGGAGGTAACACTCAGCTGCCATCAATGAGCTCTCAGTCTGTAAATCAGAACAGAACTGACCCACAGATTTTTATTGACTGATCACAGAGTAAAATCAATGCATGGCTATAGGTAGTAAACATATTTACATATGTTCTTTAAGTGGCACCTTTATATCAATGTTGCTTTAGGCACAGTGGCCATCTTCGGGCACACACGCTGCATGTGTTCCACACAAACAGATTATCTTGTACAACAAATGGCACAAACACCAAAATCTGGAGTCAATTTTGCAGCACGGTGATTTCTGTGTTGTTAAGCAAGTGTGGGCAGGGATCAGTTGTAAATGCCCACATTTCTGCATGACACAGGGGCAAAAGATGAGCAATATTTATACACATGCACTCTTACCAAGCATGGACAGGAAGGGTATCATAAAATCAGAATCACACACTGTATGATTATACAACATGTGTTCCAGCCCAATGCAGCATAATGGGTTCAGACATGCTGCGTGCTTGAGCACTCTCCAGATAAGAAATGTCAGTTTCACTGACCATAAGAGTGGGCAAACATACCTGCTGTATTACACATGTTATGTTTGTAGAAAACAGAGTTTTCCCGATAGCAGTGTTGCAAAATGTAGGCAGAATTATGTAAACATGTATGTCTGTTGCATCTGGGTTGCCATTAAAATCAAAACACATTTGAATATGGTAGTTTCAGCATATGTTTTTTGTGATGGGCCTACATCTTCCTAAATAATGTATTAGGGCCATGACAGACAATGAATGGCAGGCCTACATTTGTGTCTGTTCATGTGTTAGTTCATTATTGGATGGACATATAGATCTTCGATATGGTAGCCTACCACAAGGTATGTCTGTTGTAATTCTGCTTTTGTGGTACTTGAGCCTCCCTCAGAGTTATGGTACAAGTGTCCATCCATCTTATAAAATGCATTTTAAGGCCAGATGAGTAGTCCAACAACCATACAGACACTACTGTGATGTATGGCTCCTAAATCGGCATTGGGATTATGTGTGTACACAAGCATGTTTAAGTATGACTCCTTATGATTGTCCGTATAAGTCTGAGGCAGGAGATTATTCTTACATTTCTGTACAATTGCCTGATGATAAATGTTTTTTTAGGTTCCTTAAGCGCAGTCTACAGGAGGTACACGTCGACCCCCTAGTCACTTATTGGCAAACTGACGCAGAGTAAGTGAAGGCAGCAACGTGTGCAGCCTTGTGATACTACAGATGGGTTATGCACGGCCAGGCCTCAAACCTGTACTATATCACCTTATACACTTACACTTATGTTAATGATCAATGATCAGCACATTTGCATGACATGACTCTAAATCCCAAAATAGGGGAAGCAGGCCCATGTGTCCAATATTAGTTCAGGGCATGTTCATGAGTGTGTACTGCTGTCCTGTATGATATGGTATTCGTTACATTGTGACTACGGTAAGATTTTGTGTACCCACACAGATGGCACCTGACTCAGTTCCCCTGGTTCAAGTAGGGGATGTTTAAGTAGTGACAACAAATTGTCCATATGTCTTTAATGCTGGTATTGGTATGGTTAGTGGCATATGATTGTGTTACAATGCTAGACTATTTATCACAGACATCATGTACATGTACTGCATGTGCTAACTATTTTTTCCATTATCACCCTAGACAACATGACAGCTGATGAGACAGGTATCTATGAATTGCACCGTGATTGTTACCACCATGTTAAAAATATCTCCAAGGAATACCAAAGGGTGCACAAGCAGTATGAGCGTGCAACAGCTGCAGGATCCTGGAACACCCCTGGACCATCCACACCTGCAAAGGCAACATCAGCCCCTAGCCAGGACTGAGCAGGCCCAAGCCAGCAATAGCCACTCCAAAGAGCGATCACACCAGCTACCCATCTACCCACACCATGTATACCCTTACGTCCCTGTTGTCCCAGGAGAAGGGAATCTGTGTTCCACTACACCATCATAAAGGAACTCAGAAAGCTCAACCAGAAAGTTCATGCTATTCGTGGGAAGCAGGCAAGCTTATGTGCCAGGATGACAAACATGGAGGAGGCCATAGAGCAGCTCTGCAAACTAATTTAGACTTTTTCACATAGATTTTATTTTTATTATTATTTTTATATAGTAGTAATTTTGTAGCTAAGTTCATAGTTAGTTAGTGAATAGGTTAGGTTTAGATTATTTAGGTTTTAGAGCTTTACAGTCTTTTATAGGTACATGTTTTTCTATGTTTTTCTCTTTTTCTAGGGCTTTAATGAGTAGGAGGTTGGTGTGTAGGCCTTAAAAATAAGCCCCCAAAAATTATTAAAAAAATGTATACCAAAACAATATATGTTTTTGTTTAGGTTACATATGTAGTTTGTTTATGTATGGGTGTAGGTGATGTATGTGTCACCTCTATGTGTGATAAGGGGCTGGGGTTGATGTTTAACATGTCATTTGTGTCAAATATATAAGATACTTATAGCTAAGTTAAGGTAGGTTAAGGTAGTGTTAAGATAAGTCAACGCAGGATAGGTAGGTTAAGTTGGTTTAGGCTTAGTTTATACATAGGCTGTCTGGTTTTAGGTTTAAACCTATAATAACTGATAACACCCCACAGAAAGGGAAATAGCCCTCACCAGTGTAAACATATAAACACTGAAAAAACACCTTTACAACCACAAATATATGCCATTCAAAGAAAGGAAAAGACAAGTGAAAGAGTCATTTTTTTCTTCCTGAAGGGGCCAATACAATGTAACTTTGTTATACAAGCTAGCAGCAAGAAAGACTGGGCTAACATTATTCTGCTTGACTTTTGTTGTTTAGCAATGCCACTAAAATATTGTTTCTTCCTCCTTTTTCTTTTTTCAGTTTTGTGGTCTTTGGTCTAAAGATGCAGGGTTTAGAAGCATGTTTTAGGTCTTGTTTAATTATTTTACAAACTGTGGAGAATCAGGAAATATTGAAACCATATTTGATATTTTAGCTGCGTTTGATTCTTTCACTGATAGGTAAAATGGCTGGTTTCATAAAAATCTTTCCCAATATTTGCTATCATATTTACCCACAGAGAATGTGTAAAAACCCTTGATACATCAACCCCCAGTTTCTAGTGAGTCAGTATTGATAGTAGGTGAATTGCCAACACCTCAGGCTTTAGACATTCAAAGCAAGGTATAGTGACAAGTTTATGTGAAAAGAGTGCTATCACCAAGCATCTGGAATAGTTGTGAAAACATGACACCAGACTTTTGGAAAACATGGAACGCAGTGTCACTTGGAATGCTGCTGCAAAAAGGTTCTTTCCAAGTTCAACAAAGATTGGAGAGATATTGCTTGTATTTGCAGTGATTCAGCTATGTATATGAAAAGGTTGTACGATGACCTGTCAAAATCGAAACCTGAGCTGAAGTGCTTCCCTGTAAGAGATCTCTGCCACTTTTTAGATGGTATGCTGAAAGTCTATACAATCTTCAGAGTTAATGAAGAATGCTATTGACTTTTTAGTCCATTCTGGTGCACTGTTTTGTTATGCGCTGGAACTAAAACGCAAATATTTCTCATTTTGTGCTTTGTGTGGCATCAAAGAAAGAGTCATCCCAACCGTGTCACTTAGCTGATGGTTCTCAGTCCAAGGGGCTGTGAATGCTATATTATCCATGTGGCAACCGTTTACAGACGTTTTGCTGAGTGATGATGCCAAAGGCAAGAAATGGGAGGATCTTTGGTCGCATATTGATAGTGATGAGAAAAAAAGTACACTCTACTGCATTCTTAGATTTTTACAGGAAAACATAACTGCTGTAGTGGACATAATAAAAAAACTAGAGTCTGAAAACACCCTTGTCTGCCAAGTGTTCAGCATAATTGGTGTAGAAGATGTGAAACATCTCCTTGAGAGTAGGGTGGGCGACACCTTTAGTGACTTTGGCACTGCAACATGTTCCATGTTAGAGTGCTTGCCACTTGGTAAGCAAAGCAATGTTGAAGAGCAATTCAGGAACTTTTATTTTACAATGTATGAGAAATGGCTTGCAATAATGCATAGAAATGTCCCTTCGCCAACCATGGCATTTGAAGTCAATGAAACCTCACTGTGGTACTTCCGTAAAGGGGAATTTATGCCGTAGTTTCAAATGTGCTGCTTCATTTTTGACCGTTTCAATAACTCTGAGGGCAAAACCGCCCAGTTCAATGCAAATGTTGCAGAACCTGCCCAGAGAATCGCAATCATCAAGTGCACCAGTATTGGTAGGGAAAGCTATGTCAGTGGCCAGAGTTAGCAAATTGTGTACTGGCTGTTTTGGCGTTGCCCGTCTCAAGTGCCAATGTTGAGCGGGCCTTTTCACAGAAAAGTTTACATAGGAAGGAGAGAGTGAGCGCACATGACCAAAGACTCACTGAAGAAGTATTGTATGGTGTACTACAATAAGTTTGATTTACAAAAATGTATTTGGACCTCATTTACACTGTACGTGCACTGTCTATACACCATGCAATATCAGTGCAGACAGCATGCTATAATAAATTCAAAATGTTCCATAAACACCAGAAAACACTGTTTCTGTTGTTTTTAATGGCGCAAAGATGTGTAACCACTGATAACCACTGTTTTTTTAAGGTATTGAAATCACTTGAAAACACTGAAAAAAACTCACCAGAATTGACCAAAAATAGAAACTGAAAACAGGAAAGCCTATTTATACAGTGTAAGTTAGTGTAGGATAGGTAGTTTTAGTTTGTGAGTATTACATTTTTATAGATAAATACTGTTTCTACTTTCATGATTGCGTAATCATTTCATGCGTAAGAGTTGTCATAATTGCTTAGGTTGAGTTGAGTACATGATGTAATAATTCTCTGCAGTGTTTGTAGATAAGTATTACTTTGTGAGACTCCTATGGACAAGAGTCAGTCTACTTTGTACTTGAGTTACTTCAGGAATCTTCATCATTCTTTGGGTACTGTGAGTGGTCCTCTTCGTGTGAATTAACACACAGCCAAACACAGATAGTGACCTACTGTAGCATTGTGTATAAATGATGATGCATGTATAGTAGTGATGGATCTGTCACCCCATGGTACCAATTCATGGCTGTGCTGGGACACACATTGGTGCCTACCACTAACACACTCACCCTTACATGATGGTACTAGTAGGTCATTGTTGTTAGATGGTTAGTAGCCATGAATGGGGCCCCCACCTGCTCTGAAACGTCAATCATCCTTGGCATTGAGTACTATCTAAGTATGGCACTATCTGCATGTGAATTTGTACAACTACTTGCTATGTTAGAAAACCATTAGTCTCATTTTCCTTCCAGCCTAGGGATGTGTAGCATGGTTCCTGGGTCGGTGCTCTGGCTCCAAATTATTGTTATGTGTGTAAATAGTACAACTGATGTCATATGTGGTTACACTCATACTCAATGCATATGAGGGCTCTCAGGGGCATAGGAACACATTGTCCCTACATATCCAAGTGTGCCTTACTACACAAATTATCATTTGACTCAGGACCCCAAATACCTAATAGTTGCAGTTCATGCTTAATGACATCCAAGGTGTAGCACTGAGCTTCTACATCCTTGAGTGGCATAGGTATGATGCTAAATCAGGAGTCTGGCCATTAATATCTGCATACTGTCAGTGCATGCATTATGATTGTACTCATAGGATATATTCAATATAAGCATTGACGCTGATATATGTGCATGATCATGTTGTCATGATAACTGAGCAAGATATCTGTGTATGTGTGAAAATGTGTTAGTGGCTCACATCCCTCACAAGACCCAATTTACGCAGGTAGGTAATTGTGTGATTAGTTGGGCTTTTTCACTGTTTGCCAGTCAAGTTAGTGATGTTTATTGTCACACCATGACATTCAATAGTTCAGTGAGGCTTTCCACGTAATGCTATGGCAATGGATATACATGATCCTTTGCCATGTCCAGCCAGAGCATGTGATAGGAACTGTAGCGCAAATACCTTGAGATGCTAAAAGTGTCTTTTGAATATACACATCCACCATGGTCTAGTTAATCGTCTCTGCAACAGACGTACAACACGCTGCTTTTATTTACAGATGTGTAAGTAGGCAATTTCTAAGCGGTAGTTGTTGCAAAATATTCCCAAAATTGTTCAAGATCAAAAGAGGTCCAGACAGAGTCCATAGAGGATACATGTCATGTCAAAGTGAGGAGTATTCCAATGAGGAGGAAGGTCCAAATTGCCCTTAGGGAGGGTAGGCCTCATCTACAGTCCACAAGTGGATCAGATTACCAGGTGGCCATCCAAAACAGGGACAGTACCAGGGGAAAATTATGATGGCATGAAGATAAACACAGGTCCAATGAGAAACTGGCCAAGAGGGACAGACAGATGTTACTGGGTACTTTTCTTCTGGAAATTGGTGAAGTCCACATCTTCTTCCTCTGATATGTGTTGTGCCTCCCCTGTGGGTGGTGGTGTTTGTGTGGGAGGCATCTGAGGTACACACACATCAGGGGCAGAAGATGTGGCTCCTCTGTCCCCACCAGCATTTGTCTGTGCCAGAAAAGAAGGCAGCAAAACGCTGACAAGGGCCTAATGACTGGTCAGCAAGGCAACAACGTCGCTGTAGAAGGCACCCATTGTTGCAATATAGGAGTCTTCTTTGCGCTCCATAGATTGGAGCATGGCACGGATTGCCCCCAGATGGGAAGCTACCTCACTGGTGGCACATTGACAGGGCTGATGCTCTTGCCTCTGCCACATGATACCAGCAATATCAGTCAGGGACTGTTCCATTCTATGAAGCAAAGGGTAGAGGCCTTTGATTGCCTCAGAGGTGTCCTTATTGGGACTGAGGTCCCTACCGACTCCCACTAGGGTGCCTGCAATGGTCTCCATCCCAACACACCTCATCTATCAGCTGATGCTGGACTCCTACCGCTCGCAATTGAAAGTCAACTTGGGAGTCCTCGGAGATGGGGCATGTCCTGTGGTAGGCCATTTTTCTGGACACCCAGCGATGCTGTCATCCCTTGTCGTGACCAGAGAAGGTGTTCCAATGGAGTCCAGGAGATGCTGGAAGGTGTCATCATCCATATGGGTTAGGGTGTCATCGCCAACAAGATTGTCATCCAGGACAGGCTGGTGGTAAGGTGGTGTTGTTTCTCCCTCTGCAATGAAATTATAATATGCTAATGGTGATCTATGCTAGATGTTGACATGAGTAATTTTAGAAGACATGCAGACTTTATTGTCATTCACTTTGTTATGTTATGTTATGTTAATTGGAGCTTCTAAAGCGCATATCACCAACTGGTCTCTAAGCGCTGTGAGAAAAGGCACCATAGCAGCTCTACTGAGTAGTGAGCCCTAACTAGGCCAAGATTGTGCCCCAGGCTTCTATGAAAAGGATGGTTTTTAATTTTTTCCTAAAAGGGAGAAGTGCTGGTTCTTTGCGGAGGCCTTCCGGCAACTTATTCCAGAACTGGGGAATCAATGTGGAGAAAGCTCTGCCCCCCTTGGAGGAGCTCAGGAAGCGAGCGCAGGATAGTAACCCAGCATCTGAAGACCGAAGGGAGCGCCCTGGTACATAGGTTACCAAGCGTTCTTTAATATATGCTGGGGCCTGTCCATGGATTGCTTTATGGGCTATACATAGCCCCTTGAATCTGGTTCTCTGCTTCACTGGGAGCCAGTGTAGCTGCTGTAGTAGCGCGGTAGCATGGGCCCTCCTAGGGAGCCTGAAAATCAGTCTGGCAGCGTCGTTCATGACTACCTGAAGTTTTGTTAGCTGCTTCTCTGGAAGGCCAACATACAGTGAATTCCCGTAGTCTAAACTAGAGATAATCAGTGCAGTCACTGCCATGCGGAGTGCGGTGAACGACAGAAGGGGGGCAAGTTTGCGTAACAGTCTTAGCAGCCCCACACATGTTCCCACCACGGCAGAAACTTGGTGGGACATGGAGAGTTTGGCATCTAATTTTATCCCCAGACTCTTTACAACTGGGGCTGGCTTTGGAGTAGGGCCCAGCTCTTGAGGCCAGAATTGGTCACTCCAGGGGTTAGTATCTGTGGTGACAGCCAAAACCTCAGTTTTATCGGGGTTAATTTTGAGGAAGTTGGCTGTCATCCAGTTTATTGTGAACTTCAGGATGTTCTGTATTCGAACATGGGCCGAGGGGGAGTTAGCAATCTGGATGATGATTTGGGTGTCATCTGCGTAGTTAAAGACTTGGCACTCCATACCAGATAAAGCCACCACCAGGGGGTAGAGGTAGGCGTTAAAGAGGAGGGGAGACAGTGCCGATCCCTGAGGGACGCCGCACGTCAGCCCACCAGCATCAGAAACCTGGTCAGCAAGTTGGATCCTTTGCGATCGGTCTGATAAGTAGGAAGTGAGCCATTGGAGTGCTACCCCCTAAACTCCTAGTTCCCCCATCCGCGACAAGAGTAGGCCATGGTTGACCGTATCAAATGCTGCGGACAGGTCTAGCAGAACCAAGGCACATGGTTTTTTGGTATCTGCCATCAGCCTGAGTTCATCCAGAACTGCCAACATCACTAGCTCTGTGCTGTGGTGAGCCCTAAAACCAGCCTGTTTTGTGTGAAGGAGCTGATTGCTCTCTAGGTGGTGGGTGAGGGTTTTCAGCACATGTTGCTCCAGCACCTTTGCCAGGAAAGGGAGCTGAGAGATAGGCCTAAAGTTTTTAAGATTTGTTGCATCAGCCCCAGGTTTTTTCAGTAGAGGTCTAACTCTAGCCTCTTTAAAACTGGTTGGGACAAGGCCGGTTTTAAGAGATCGATTTAATAAATTGAGGACCTCATTTTCCACCGCGGGAAGTGCCATGCGAAACACCATAGGTGGACAGGGGTCCGCAGGTGAACCTGATTTGGTCCGTGCCATGAGGGGCCGCAGAGAGTCGTAATTTAGTTCAGGGAAGGATAAAAGGGGTGTATCGTGGCAGGAAGCGTAGGAGCCACCACAGGAGGGATCTGGACAGCAGGGGTTTGGTGGATGACTGCCAGGAGGTCGTTGACTTTGTGCAGAAAATAAGTCTGAAATTTATTGCAGTCTGTGGGACAACCTAGGGGACTCTGTTCAGGTGACTGTCTTAGCTCTGTTATGATCCGAAAGGTCTCCTTCTGTTTATTCTCGGCGGCCAAGATCCTGGATTCATAGAATTCCACCTTCCTGGCTATGATGGCTTTTTTATAGGTGGCAAACTTAGCTTTGTATTCGGCGAGAGCACCTGGGTCGTATGTTTTACGCCAGGCTCTCTCAAACCGACGTAGCGTTTGTTTTTCCTCTCTGAGTGCCACATTAAACCAGGGCGCCCTGATGTCCAGCATTGATGAGTATGACATATGTTACTCATATTAATTGAGGGCAAGTTGCACTATAGTTGGCTTTCTGATGGCTATATCCCTAAATTGTTCACACTGCCACTTTTTGACTAGGGTGAGTTTTTGTGTCATACCACACATTGCAAAACCCTTACACAGCTTGCTGGTCTGCGCTGCCTGTGGGGATAAGTTGAGGTAATGTCTACATCTGCCTTGTTGATTGACTTTCTTATTATTGATGGCCATACTAAATGGAGTTTCACTTATTGACTCCACTACTGTGCACATTGCACCAAGTCACCAGGGTACCTTCATTCTGTCTGGTCACTACTCAGCAGACAGCTCCTGGGAAGGTGATGTGGGTTTGGTCATGAATAAGACTTGATCCTGAAGCCTGCCTTTCACACAGTACACCATGCAAGTCAGACTTGCTGTGCTGTCTTGCATGCACATTGTCCATTCATGTGGCCAAGGGCTCATATTTCAAATGCATCAACACAACTCTACACAGCAAGCAACCTTGTTAGACTGCAGGAATATGTAAGGGCATGTACCTTCCACAGTTTTCTTATTTAGATATATACTCATGTGATTTCATTGCACCCACAGATGTCTCAATAGTCGGGTCGAAACGTCGACGCCCACACATTACAAGCCTGGACCACTAGCCCCCTATCCTACTGTGCTAAGAAACGACACATCACCAATGATTGCAAACTTGTAAATAGTAATTGTATATAACCTGATCGATTGGTGGCTAGGCCAATTAAGACTGACAATTTGTTATCAGTCCAACTGCTGAACTGTCTTAACCCCTTCCGCTGAGCACTTTCACCTGAGCACACCTTTTGCACGTTCCCTTGGAGCAACCCTGTTTTCTTTAATTCATCCCTTGAACACAGCAAGACATCTACTGCTGTTCTATTTATGAAGTAATAAAATATTGTTGTTTTGAAATCTCTTCAGTTGTTGCACATTACTAATGTTGATTGGTTTTTGGTTTCCGATTACCCAGAGCTGATAAGTTTACACGCTCAGAATTGTTAAATGATTAATGGAATTTAGATTTATACATTCTCAAACCAAGGTCTAGGACCATTGTTTTTCTATATCGAATTACCGCCCAGGTCCAAGACTTGAATTGGGTTCACCCCATTTTCATAATGGTTTTCCCTTGCACACAGCACAGTTCTGTGCAGGAATTTAGGTAGATGTGCTGCACAGCATGACATTTGTAACCATATTGTCCCTTGTAGCCACTTACCCTGTATATCTTCCTGGTCATCTAACACAGCACTGTCCTGTCTGGCAACTCCTACCACCAACTCTTCTAGTATGACTGATGCCACCTGCTCCTCCAAGCGGTCCATCTCCTCATGCTTGTCAAGTCATCCTCCTCCGATCCGCATAACTGCTTTCATGTTGTTGGCCGGTTTCTCCCTGGTCCTGCACTTTCAGTCATGCGAACGCTTCTTGCACTCTGGCACTGTCCATTTACTTTGCCCTACACTGTTAATCATCTCCACCATGGACTGCTAAATTGCTTCTTTCTCATCTAAAGGCAGTTTTAAGGTGAAAAATAATTGATTTTTATGCTTTGTCACCTCTGTTACTAAAATTAAATTCTCCTCCTCAATAAAATTACTCTTCCTCTTCCCGTGGGGTTCTGCTTGGACATCCTGGCTGGTGTTGGGGTTTTTAACTTGACTGCTGCTGCACACCGCTTGCTCTATGTCTCCTTTGTGGTGTTTTGTAAAAAATAAAATACCAATGCGTCAATTTTTAAGGTATTTTCGATGCATGATGTACTCCAATGTGGTGCAAAACTTGTTTGTGACACGTAAGCTTTGATTCGCGAACTGCAAAGCAGGCTCACATCACTGTGGCTGCACAAGCATCACTTTTCTTTGCGGCATCCGTCCACGGATGTGTACATTTTTTGATGCACCTTGGGACCTTACGACATGCCGCGCTGTACTGTAAATACGACCATTCCATGGTGTTTAGAACTATTGCATCAAAGCACAACTTTTTCTGAGGCATTGCTGCCTCGCTGCAGCTATGCATCAGTTCTCATAAATGAGGGCCTTAGTCTCTTTTTTAGAGCTTAGAACCCTCCAGGAGGGAAAGGCTGCAGGATGTATCTGGCTATAGCTATCAAGAGGCTGGATTCCTTTTCTCTGAGGGTCCACTGAATTGTATTTGCTACTTAGGAGAAGATTATGGCTGGTGAAGGAAGTGACCCGAAAAGGGCCACCCAGGTCACTCACGACCACCTTCTCTGCCTTCTTACAAATGAAGAGTCGGTCAGACAGTAGAGAATACAAACCAGATATTTATTGAGATTACACTGCAGTGGAGCCCTGTCTGACCAGCCTCTTGAGATGACTGTCGAGGGACTGAAGCCCATAGCATACAATTACATTATGTACGTTTGCAAAGTACACAAAGGCACGCCTACTATGGAAAAACACTAGCAGGTTTCGTAATACAATGGGGGTACAGAGCATAAGTTTCGATTCTGCAGCTGGGCACAGGCTATCTACTGCCCAAGGTCATCTGGCCTATCCTCCCTACCGGACGAGTGGGAGAAAGGCTCTATCTAACAAGAAAGGTATGTACTAACGAGGATACTTGCAATTATTGGAAGAAAAAGCTCAACCTTGGGAAACGAAACTTACCAAGGACCATTTCTCAAAAATAACTAAGCAGCAGTTTCGATTATTATACAAAATGGCATCCAGATTGCAAGATGGTGTCGCGAATGCTAAAATATACGGACAGAAGGGCTTTCCAATATTAACAAACTCTCCTGTTAGCATGAGCTAACCATCTACAATCGAAAAGCAAAGCAGAAACATAAAGGAATGATAAAGCATATATCCTTTTATGAACATGTCATGTTGTCAATAGTGGGAGTATATTCCAAAAGGAGGGAGGACGTTTCGAAGACGCCCTCGTCTATGGCCATGATGTCATCTATTTCCTTCTGTAACATTATCACAGCATTGGTATCATGAATTGATATCTGTCTCTTCGGAACCAATGCAGAGATACAGTATGTGTAGCACATTGGGAGACATTGAATAAGAACACAAAAACATATCAATATACCAATGAAATATATCATTTTCTCTATTACCCACCCCCATGTTCCAAAAAGGGACCAGATCCAATTACCTGATTCCATACCTTTGACATTCTCAATAATATCCAGGATATGCTTGGTGATATTCTTTTCCATATTTGTTATGCCCACTACACACTGATCGCCAATAACTGCGCATGCACCACCATTTTTTGCTGAAATAAAGTATACTGCATATCTAGTCTGTTCAGAATAAATCCTTATACTTTCTAATTGAATGGTGATGTCACGTAATGCTGCTACTGTGGTATTTGACAATATCTGTAATCTACAGCCAAAATATTCCCGTGCCTTTTCAGTCCTACTCATAGCCATTCCCCTAATGTGAAAATGGCAGACAGGATATAACCAAAAGTAATACCATTACTATAACTGTTGATCTCAATATCTGTTACTCCTTCGCAAAATTCCTTGTAAGTGTTCTCTTTACCCATTTTATTTGTCTGTGAGCATATTTGCAAGGGACCCCCAGGGGCAGCACCATCCCAAGAGCTACATCATTGGTGCCATTATGAACATTTGAGTACGTTCCATTAGTGAGAAAGAAGAACCCGGGCTGGGCGTATATCGGCCTATCATAATTCACAGCTGAATAACAAGAATTTCCTGTAACGGTGTCAGAACCTTTCGAACCTTTCAAAGGGAATGTCTGTTTGGATATGATCACCCCTGAACAGTTAATATACAAAATAGTATCAGTATTATTTATGATGGGGCAACAAGCAGGGTAACAGCCAGCTTTTCGGGGAACCGTCACTTCTTTATAATGCCAACCCACCAATGTAACTCCCCTTTAACCTCAACAAAATTTGTCGGCTTAGAATATGTATAATTTATCAAAGACAGAGGGTAAGCGGTCCATAGGCTAGTTACAGATTCAGTAAGATAACAAGCAACACCATTACCAAAAATTCACTTATGAGTATCTAGAAAAACATTATTAGAAAGCATTCTTTTGCGTCTTGGTGTGAAAAATATATCATTGTCAGAAGTAGGCGAATTACTTGCATTTTCTAACGCCCAAAGAACTCCACAAAGAATAATCATCAGCAGAATAGCAAAAAGAAGGAATTGCACTCTCCGCTGTTTCACCCATGATGATCGGGGCAAAACAACAAATCCTAATGGCTGTTCTTCATCAATCATTGGCCTACTATTAATCTATCCGTAATAAAACTAAACAAACAACCTTCTTTCCAGCGTCCGTTTTTCTTCTCCTGTGAGCCTCACTGGCAGGCTCCTATTGTTCATCCACGGTGGTGCTATACAGCACTTCTCGTTGGAGCTACACAATTGCAGCCCTTGCTGAGGAAAATCCACTTCTTTCAGGATAGGGTACTCTCCCTCCTGGGAAAACACCCCAAACTTATCCTGTCCAGTGTCTCGGACAATGGACCAATCTCTCTGTCCCTGCTCTATTGTCCCTATTCTTCATCCATGAAGTCCATCCCTACTAGTCTGACTTTTCCTTTGGTGCACTGTTCCCTTGTTGAGGACGCAAATTGTACTTAACAACTCCAAGAACAGAGGGATCAAGAAACAAACATTCACTTTCAGCGGTATGGACTGATTCGGATTCAAACACAGAAGGGCCAGCTGACTGGAGCTCTTGGCTGGCCTTAACCTCAGGTGGCACTGCTTCATTCAGGACTGCATCACTCTCCTCCTCAGAAGGTGCCAACGTTATTCTGGCATCGGAGAAAGGGATGAAGCGAGGAACCTTTTCCGTCTTAGAGTCCCCCTATACCGTTGATCCTCCACTGGTCGTACAGCAGGGGAAGTGGCACCTTCTTGGTATGCCTACAGTGTATCCAATTTTACGGCCGTCCACTTTAACAGCTGTGCGGGTGGCAAGGAGGATCTGATAAGGCCCTTTCCAATGGGGCTCCAAGCTTCCTTTTCGCTGAACGTTCTTTATCAGTACATAATCACCAGGCCGAATGTTGTGGCCGGGTCCCTCTGTAGCGGATGGCAAGGCCTCTTGAATCTGCTAATGAATAGAATGCAAATTTTTAGATAATTCATATAGATAATCTATCAACAAGGGGAGCTCTATCTCGGAAAAGTGATGGGGTCTTGGAACTCCCCAGACATTAGAAGGCCTACCAAAGACAATCTCATAGGGGGACAACCCTGTTCTAGTATGGGCTGTAACTCTCGTTGACAACAAAGCCAATGGTAAAGCATCTGGCCACTTCAATCCTGTACTCTCCTGAATTTTGGCCATCTTTAATTTGAGAGTACCATTGTACTTCTCAACTAAACCTGCTGACTGGGGGTGATTCGCAGCATGACATTTTTTCTTAATGTGCAAGCCATCGCACACTAACTGGATGACTTTAGTATTAAAATGACTGCCGTTGTCACTCCAAATCAAACGGGGCAAACCAAAGCGAGGGAAAAACTCCTTCAAAAGAGCTTTCGCCGTCGTTAGAGCTGTATTTCCTTGGTAGGATAAGCCTCAACCCATTTACTGAATGCGCAAACCACCACCAACACATACTTCAAATTGTTCACCCGTTCCATCTCAATGAAGTCCATTTGCAGGACTTTGAAAGGGAAAGAAGGGGGTGCAAAATTACCCGGAGGTGTAGGGGTCCCCTTCCCTGTGTTGTACAACATGCACATCATGCAATATTTTACTAAATGGGCTGCCGTCTTTGGAATATTATCATTCTGCCACACCGGATCGAGCAACTTTCAGATACCCCTAGCACTAATGTGAGCTGGTCCATGAGCCACAGTAACTATGGGGAGAACATATGCATCTGGCAACATCCATCTCTGTTTCCCTGACTTATCTATCCAACACCCATCAGCATCCAATTGTTCTGTACTTTCTTGCCATATTGCTAATTCCTCAACCGTCGCCTCACTCTGGATTTCTTTCACACTATCTAGTGTGTCCTCAAACATCGTGACTTCCGGCACCCATCTAGCAGGACCTGCTACAAACATCTTTTTCATCTTAGATCGGGCCGTCTCTTTAGCAGTTTGATCCGCAAAAGCATTCCCCTCCCCACATCATCAGTAATTGCTTTGTGAGCACTACACTTCACTATTGCCAGTTTCTTGGGCAGGGTCAATGCAGACAAAATTCTATTTATCAAAGGGCCATGTTGAATCTTCGAACCATGAGAGGTAAGGAATCCCCTCTCTTTCCAGAGCCGCCCAAAATTATGAGCGACTCCAAAGGCATACTGGCTGTCAGTGTAAATATTAACCGCTAGTCCCTGAATCAACTCACATGCCCAAATTAGAGCTGCCAGCTCTGCAGCTTGGGCAGACTGATAGGGAACTCGTGATATCTCAACTATTGTGCGCAGTGTTGTGATCGCATAAGCAGCAGTTGTGGTGCCATCTGGTAATTTAAAACAAGAGCCATTGACATATAGTTCCCCTTGGGGGTCGGATAAGGGAACATAAGTCAAGTCTACCTGTCCCTTCGTCTCCTCCTCAGTGCGAAACATACAATCATGTATGTCTATCTCCTTACTCTCTGAAGGGAGGGGTAGTAACGTGCCAGGATTCAGAGTGGCACATCGTTTGATCGTAATATGTGGTGCAAAAAGAGTTAGCTCTTAGCCAGTGAGACGTGCACTGGTAAGGTGCTGTGTCTTTGTTCTGTTCAAAAGCGTATCCACAGCATGAGGTACCATAACTGTGAGATCAGTGTCAAGAACAAGCCCTGCCGATTGTCGAACAGAGACGGCCACTGCCGCGGTTGCTCTTAAACAACTCGGGAGAGCTTTCGCGACGGGGTCAGGCACAGCAGAAAAATACGCACGCGGCCTCTGCTTACCTCCAAAAGCCTGTGTTAAGACAGAAAGCACACAACCGGCCGACTCGTGTACATACAACACAAACAGCTTGTTGTAGTCAGGTGCGCCAAGCACAGGAGCCAAACAAAGCGCAACCTTCAATTGCTCAAAAGCTTGTTGACATTCAGGCGTCCAAGGCAAAGGCTCATGCACATCTTTAGTTGTTAGGTGAAGCAGAGGCTTTGTTAACACAACAAAATTGGGTATTCAATGACGACAATAGGAAGTGATACCAATAAAGGCTCGCACATCCCTTTGGGTCCTTGGAACAGGCATGTTAATTATAGTGTTAATACGCTCAGGAGTTAGTTTCCGACCCTCCTTCGACAGTAGGTGACCAAAATAGGTGACCTCCTGTCGACAATATTGGAATTTGGAAAGGGACACTTTATGTCCATGTTGAGCCAAATGCAGCAACAATTTGACTGTAACTGCTTTACATCCTTCTTCAGTATCGGACGCAATTAAAAGATCGTCCACATACTGCAGTAATACATTACCTGGAGGAAGAGCAAGGGAGTCCAATTGACCCTTCAGAGCTTGGCTATATATACTAGGACTCTCAGTATAGCCCTGAGGAACCCGAAAAAATCTAAAACTATCACCTGCCAGGGAGAACCCAAACAGGTGCCTGCTATTGGGATGAACAGGGATGCTAAAGACAGCATTTTTCAAATCAATGACAGAAAAGAATTTGGCAGAAGAAGGAATCATAGTCAGAAGAGCAGTAATGTCAGGGACCACAGGGAACTGAGGGACTACTATCTTATTAACTTCATGCAAATCAATCACAAAACGACCGACATCAACAACATCATCAGGAGAACCCGGAGGTGGCCTCTTGAGGACAGGAAGGATGGGGCTATTGCACACATTTGCTGCTGTCTCTTCAACAACTCCTGACTGAATCAAATCTTGTATTATGTGTAACAATGCCTGTTCTCCTGCATGCAAAATTTTATACTGAGGAATACCAGGCAATATCGCATTTTCTTTAACCTGAATAGAAATTGGAGGTATTTGCAAAAGTCCCATCATCTGTATCACCTGTAGCCCATAGCGTAGATGGAACATCTTTAAACTAAACTCATCTTTAGACAAACATTGTATGGTTCTAACCACACTCAGACCCATTGTTAAATGGACGCCAAATGGAGAACAGTAAATAGTAGCATGTAGCTTTTTTAACAGATCTAATCCCAACAGGTTCTCTCCACAATTTGATGTTAGTAAAAATGGCGAATCAACGGTAAAGGGACCTATAGTCAAGGCAAGGGGTTTGGAGATGGGGCTTACTACCGGTACACCAGAGAAACCGACCGAAACATTGTTATGGCCAGACACGGCTGCCCCAGGGACCAATGATCTTGCAACAGAACTATTCATTGCTCCTGTATCCACCAAAAATGTCTTCTCCGAGCCCTGAAAATCCACACTAATATAAGGTCCATGCTGATCTACAGGTATTGGAACTGGTCCCTTACCCTGTCCTTGGCTGTCCTAGCAGTAAGACGACCCAGTCACATCCTCCAAGTCATAATCATCATGATAATACTGTCGGCCCTGAGCGTCATCAAAGTAATTCTGGTCAGTACAGCCTGATGACATTCCGGTAGCTTGGTCCCCATCCTGACTGGCTGCTCCCCGTCCTCGCCCTCTCTCTCCCCGTCCCCTAGGAGCCACAACCTTTTGTAGCAAAACTGGACACTCGCTACGCCAGTGCCCTTCCTCTTTACAATACGCACATTGATTGGGGCCCACAGGCACAGCACTCCGACTCGTACGAGGAAGCTGCCTGGCCAGTCCAATGCCTCAACCTCGTCCCTGCCCCCTGGATGCCTGCTGCATCAGTACCTTAGTCTTCAACTCCTTTGTTTTCTTTTCAACCTTTTCCTTCTCCTCATTCTCTCTATGTTCATAATACTGAGCCATACTCAATATTACCGAAGGGGTAGAAGTAGTCCACATGCTCTCAGCAGCCTGCAACCAGGTTTCAACCCCCTGGAGCAAATTTGTGACAAACCTGTTGACAAACAATCTGATACCCCCTTCCATGGACAAATCCTGGCCACTAAAATCTCAAAACACCCCTTCAAACCGAGTAAAAAAATCTGACACACTCTCCTCTTTCTTCTGACGACATTCGGCTAGCTTATTCCAATCCACCTTCCGGGGTGGAATAAGAGAGTGCATATAAGTAATGATGCGATCTGGCAAAGCCAAGATCTCAGCCTTAGGCTTATCACCAGGCTTCCTCTCCTTATCCCACGCCTTGATCTCATCCCATGTACTACCCAATTCTAGGGCATGGTTCTGAGTGTGCACCTGTCGCCAGACATCCATTGGCAACAATAAGCCAAAAAACATTTCAATACCCTCCAACATCATTATCATCGATACAGCAGCCTCTGTCAATTCCTTATAGTAAGCAGTAGGATTTTTCCTGGGGTCGGGCAACTGAGCCTTAATTGCGAGGACTTCACTCCTCTTCCATGGAGTATAAACCCATTGTTCTTGAAAACGCGCCTCTACTCGTGCTCTAGTCACTTGATCGTGTTGATCACGTAACTCTGGTATATCCGGGTGAAAAACGGGATGAACTTCCATCATTGGGAACTGAGGGCCCGATTCACAGAACTAATCTGAGACAAAATCCTAAACTTACTACTTTTGGTATTCACAGAAGGCATTTAGTAGTAGTAAAGTTAGGATTTTGTCTTAAGTCTGTCTTAAGTCTGTTTTAAGTCTGTCTTAAGTTTGTCTTAAGTCTGCCTTAAGTCTGTCTTAAGTCTGTCTTAAGTTTGTCTTAAGTCAAACTTAAGACAAAATCCTAACTTTACTACTACTAAATGCCTTCTGTGAATACCAAAAGTAGTAAGTTTAGGATTTTGTCTCAGATTAGTTCTGTGAATCGGGCCCTGAGATATTACCGTCGGGGATTTTTGATGCAATCTACCACGATATCCAATCAGTGTAGTAATGTTTGCAAAAACCTCATTGGGAGCCATGCCCGCAGCGTATACTTGGTCCCTAATATCGTAAATGATCTGGGGTGCAACACCTTTAAAACACTGTTCCCACAGTCCAATCAAAGTGGCCGACATATGTTTAAGGGCATGTTGCTGGACAAATGGCTCATAATCCTTTAACACACTCCAAACATCCTCAACACCATTAATAGGACTACGGGCCCACTGGGCAGCCTGATTGTCCACCATATTCTTCTCCATATCTCCCACATCAGACCGAATCAACACCCATCCTAATCGCTCTTTTGCAACTGCCCCAGCTCCATCGTCCTGACCACGCACCGGTGTCTCGGCATCTAACAAGGGGGTAGGAGTAAAAACAGGGGCCAACAGACTGGTCGAAGAGGGGGGCATCAAGGTCAACATCGGCTGAGTAGTAGGTGTCTGTGAAGGAGAAAGTGACATCGTAACAACAGGAGTGGCAGGAGAACCGGCAGTCGCAGTGACTGTGGGAGACGGAGCCACAGAAGAAGCTGGTGGTAATGCCGGAACCAAAGCACTTTGATCAATACCAGATACAACGGGAACAGGGGGGGGCAGAGGCAGATGACGAGGGCTGTGGAACAACAGGGTATATTCTATTTGGTGCATAAGGGGGAGGCGGTCTGTCTTCCAATATCTCTTCCATAAAAGTGTCTGTTTCCTCTCTAGTAACATAAGACTTATCACATTGCAATCGAAATCTCCTATCTGCACATTCTATGCCCTTCTCCACTTTCTCCTTATCATGTGCCACTGCTTTCTGAGTCAATCTCTGCGTTCTCTCCCTCCGTGCCTCCCTTTCTGCCCTCAGCTATCTCTGTTTAGCTTCCTTCCACCACACCTGAAGGTAATCAAACATCGACTGCCTACTACTTTTAGCAAGCAATTTTTCCTCCAAATAATTAAATTTCTGTTCATCAGAGGTGCCCGTTGACGGCCAATGCAATTCAGCGTTGTCCCTGGTATATTTGTGCCATAATGTACTAAATATAATAGGGCCAAGACCGTATTTGACATACATGTCATAATTTAGAGTACCTTCCGCAGGTGCTTTCCTTCAATCGAGCATCAGCAGAACAACAACGACACCTCACACAACACAAGTTACTCCAACAAGGCACTCTGTTCACACAAAAAAACACATTCACCACACAATCACACTAAAATATACTCAGCTTTACCAAAAATCGCTTCCGCGGGCTGCATCAATCACAAATTACCAAAATGGTACCATGTTTCAAAAAGAATCTTCAAAATCAAATACAAGCGCTTGTCAAAACTGATTCTTAGACCAACCAAAATATCCGTCAAACAAACGGCATGACAATAAAGAACCAAACAAGCTCACCTGGTGCACACAGGTCAAACAAATGTATTCTCCACTGCCGACTCTTCGGACCAAACGGTCAAATCCAAGGGTTTCGCCATTCAGGACCCCAATCGGGATGACCACTGGGCAGGGCACCGCCCGATCAGACAGGTGGGGCAGCTGCGAGTGCGAAACTCTATCGTGCAGGGGTCCCCCAATCCACCTATCCGACCCAACGCAGCCCTGTCCTCCTCACTCGTCCGTGGGCGAGGATAAGGTCACCCGATGGAGTCCCTGTTTGGGCGCCAACTGAAGGAAGTGACCCGGAAAGGGCCACCCGGGTCACTCACGACCACCTTCTCTGTCTTCCTACAAATAAAGAGTCGGTCAGACAATAGAGAATACAAACCAGATATTTATCGAGATTACACTGCAGTGGAGCCCAGTCACACCAGCCTCTTGAGATGACTGTCGAGGGACTGAAGCCCGTAAGCATACAATTACATTATGTACGTTTGCAAAGTCCACAAAGGCAGGCCTACTATGGAAAAACACTAGCAGGTGTCGTAATACAATGGGGGTACAGAGCATAACTTTCGATTCTGCTGCTGGGCACAGGCTATCTACTGCCCAAGGTCATCTGGCCTATCCTCCCTATCAGATGAGTGGGAGAAAGGCTCCATCTAACAAGAAAGGTATGTACTAATGAGGATACTTGCAATTATTGGAAGAAAAAGCTCAACCTTGGGAAACGAAACTTACCAAGGACCATTTCTCGAAAATAACTAAGCAGCAGTTTCGATTATTATACAAAATGGCGTCCAGATTGCAAGATGGTGTCGCGAATGCTAAAATATACGGACAGAAGGGCTTTCCAATATTAACACTGGCAAAACCTAACACCTATTTTTTTGCCCCACCGAGGGCGCACCTTGGGCTGATAGGCTGGTGTGGTTCTTCCCATCTTCGTGAGGTCTAGAAGTCCAAAATGTCCCTGCATTTGAGGGGCAGTAGAAGTTCACTTGGAAGCAGTCAAGGGTCCAAGGAACTTAAGAATAGTGGTGGGTGGAACTCGGGGTGTTTCACTCGGAATTCCTCAGAGTTAAAAAAATCTCTGTGAGATTCCATGGAGTGTCGCCCATCCCTTTAGCATCACTGCTTTACTTTAAGTGGACTTGAAGCCAGTGTACTTGGCACCGTTCTGGCCGAAGACTGATCATTCGGTTAAAAGCACGCGAGGCACTGCACGCGTGGTCGGTTTTACTGTTTCTAGGCAGACTTCTCTGATAAATCAAAACAACTGGCCGGTCTAGCGGAACAAGCAAGAACACATTTATCACATACATACTTTATGAGACAAAATAAAGAAACTGAGAAGTTCCTTTTTTGCAATTTGGAAAACATGACTTGGTAGCTCGATTATCTAAAGAATGAGAATGTGTCTGCGTGTGCACTTGGTGCACCATTGCAGTGCTCCCTCCCTCCTTAAAATGAGCAGGAGCCACTAGGTCTCTGTGCTCTCATATGACAGGCTCATATCAAATGATTAGAATCAGCTGTCACCTCCGTCGCAATTTGTCTGCGCTGGAATGCCAGATACAACTCAACATTTTTCTGCCCGGCAGGTGCGCCTCATGAACACACAGAAGTGCAGTGGCCATTGTTCTGTTCTGCTGAGGCACTTTGATCTCGGCAGCAAGGGCGGCCCAGCAGGATGTACGATTCACTGTCCTGTCTGTTGGGTCGTGATCCAAAAAGACGATGGAGCCGTGGATCGGCAATCCATAATGTTTACAACTGCTTCAGATCTTTTTAAACCTCATAGGAACATGCCTCATTAAACTTCAACAACCCCGAAAATGTGTTATAAAAACCCAAAACAAAAATCGATACCTCTTCTAGAGTGGAGGTAATGAAATATATCAAGTTCACAGCCACAAAAGGACGTTTGTATGATTCTTAATATTAATATGCACCTATCAGCTCCATTTGCACATTAAAGGCTATAACAACGAAGACAATGCTCACACTCACTTATCAAGTGTGGTAAGTTAATTGCATGAATGTATTTTCCATTCATATTGCCTGTGCTGCAAATAAAGGTTAAAGATCCAGCATTGCAGGAACAATGCTCCATATATTTGCTATATAAGCTTAAGCTGCTCTGACTAAAATTTGCTAATTAATAACAATTTTCTAATATATTGAAAAGCAAAAGGTTTTTCTCTCACATGGCCTCCATCACCACAAATGCTCCTCTGAGTCCTGCCTCCTCTCTCACTGAAGTCATTGTGATGCAGTGATTAGGAGGCGCCGTCAGAGGCTATGGGAAGGGGAAACACTGGAGTCGCATTTGCCACCCACATCTTCACCAAGGAGAAGAGCTGGTTCCCTTCTGCACCGAAGGCCTTATGAGCAGGGGAGTTGTAGCCAAGTGCCCTCTGTGAAAGGGCATGGCCAGGTCCACACCATGCGTGTTGCTCTTCTGGTGATGGTTTGTTATAGGGGAGAGCGGCTGGCCCCGACAAACTCCATTACACAGCAGGTGATGGAGTTTTTGCCAAACTTCAAGCTCCAAGTGAGTGGTAACACTCTGCCAGCAGAGTTTGCCACCCACACCTACTTATGAACAGCACTGGAGTCAAGACTCACTCCAGCATAGGCTAGCAGTATCCAGTTCAGGTGCAGTTGGCACTGGTCAGCTGGGCACTTCAGGGAAAAGGGCTCATGTATCTGGATGTGGCCCTGAAGCTACACAGAATGCTAATCAACTGACTAATGGACAAGGGGCAAGTCTAGTCCTTATGGTATCATCTTAGGCCACATACAGGATATAAAAACACCTGATGTTCCTCCAAGGCCCTTCGGGCCTTAAAGGAGACAGGAAATAATTGACTAAATGAATTAATAATTTCTGGCGTCCCTGCAGAGTACATGTGAAGCAAGGAAAAATTGTATAAATTACTTAAAAACAACAATTGTGGACTACAGACTATTGCAATTAGCCATAAGCACAAATAAATATATCAGGAAAAAGATATTAGGCAAAAAATTGGGATGGGTGAAGAATTCCGATCTACTGGTGGAGTAGGTGGAGTTTTGCCCACTCCTAACGGAGTTCTGCAAAACCCCGCAAAGTGACGCAGAGTGGAGTTTTTTCTTTCACGCGGCTTGTCAACGCTAAGTTCTTGAGCGTGAGCAAGAAACATCGCACGCTAGACCTCTTCCCAGTGAGATTTCTCAACGGGGCGGTTGTGGCAGGTCACAACCGCTCACGTTGAGAAGTCTGCCACTGATATTGAGGAAGCTGCCACTCAAGTAGAGTACCTACTCGAGTAGCAGAAAGAAGCTGCACCATCTGGCACAACATGTAGTTCCATTCGTGGTGATTTTACAGAGTGTGACAAGCTCCTGCTGCAAAAAATCAGTGCAAGCAGCGCGACTTACCATAGTCCACCGCTCGCAGAACTCCACGTAGCGTGGCAGAGCTTTTTCAGCACTGCGTGAACTCCTCCCAGGCCTATAAACCAAGCAAAAAATAAACAAGAAAATAAGCTTCTTCTAATAAAAATGTTTCTAGAAAATGGCTTTTAAAAGTTTAATTAACTGATTTACAATCAGTAACACACATTTACTCCATTAAATGGTGGTTGCCCACTACATTGCCAGCAAAGAAGGAGGCATGTAGAACAAAGACAAAATGGTCACCTATCAGACGCTGGGACCATAAAATGGCTATTGTCGCACGGCCAGGAAAGGGGGCATGGAGGACAAAGACAAAATATCCTCCTATTATACACACACAGGCTCCACAAAATGGCAGTCACCACATGGTCAGCAAAGAAGAAATAGGCAAGGGAAATAAAGGGAGCATGGTTCCCCAGTCAGGGCTGGAACCTCTTCCATGCCTTCCAACAACAAAAACTTGCCGAATTGCAGGGAAAAGATTTCATTATACACTGAAAAGGTGGCTTGAACTATCTATTGACCTTAGTACACCAGAGGTAAGCAGCAACAATAATGTACAAGAAGATTCAGCAATACAGCACACATTCTTTTGAGAAATGAGAAAATATTGCAATAAACTTTAAAATTGCCCAAAATGCAAACCACACAATCCAACAATTACCCCTGCAATATATCTTTAAAAAAATGAATTAATCATCTCACACAAACAAACACACAAATGCTGGGCAAGCGCATGCGGAGGAACAAATGTCTGTTTATATCGGCCTCTATTATCGGAGCCACCTGACCCAACCACTAACAAGAACATGCAAAGAAGAAAATCCCTAAATTTGGCATGAATACAAAGGCACCCCCAATCCTTTTAAATAATACAAAATATTGTGAGCACAGAGGCAGTGAGATTGTGACTTAAAAAGAGCATTATGAATACATTCAAAGCCTACAGACAAGTAGGCACCAAAAAGTGAAACACAGCACAGTATGAAGAAAAATCCAGACAATATTAAAAAATACAGGAAAATGAGGACATATAATTAAACCCAGGCTTCTACATCCCAAAATGTCCACTACCACATAATTTTACATGGGCCCACCTGAATCCTCCCTAATGTAAGCTCCTGGACATGAGCAATAAGCAAACAAAATGAGAAAAAACAAAAAAAGGAACACAAATAGGGGTGCCTGCTAACAGGACATTTTGCACTGAACTTACTTCATTTTCTAAAAACACAAATAAAGATTTCAATTTCCAATGGTGGATACTGCATCAGACATTGCAAACAAAGGAAGAGTGATGCTTTCCCTCCAAAATCCAAATCTAAAGCCACCAAAGGCTGCACAAAGGATAGGGAGGAGTCTTCAGGACATGAGGGAAAAGTTAATACTGTATGTACAGTACTCTCAATTCCAATGGAATTTCCTATGTGTAAATTAAAAAAAAAAAATGTAAAGATGCATTCTGTGCCCATAGTTTACCTAAACAGTTCACTGGGGTAAAAAAGTTAGAACAAAATCACTTTTATTTTATCTGTGCCTAATTAAAAGAAATGCAGCATAAGTGTGGATTAATTCTGCTGCTGCTATGGGTCAATCTTGTCATTCCCATTCTCATGTGACAGGTTTTTCCCAGAACAAACCTCATTTATGTGAGCAAATTCTCTGTCATTACATGTAATTTTCGCAAGATGATATCCCTTGGTTTACACTAAATTACCAGCCCTGCCAAGTACCACGCGTCAGGCATTAGTATAGTGCATTTCAGTGTGGTGGTCCGCATCACTGCACTGAAATACAAAATCACACATTCTAGCGCCTCTCAGCTACTCAAAGCAGAGGGGTGCTATAATCCACCGTGACCAATACTGAAAGCTGCATTAGCAGTGCAGTGTGTGCTGTTCCCGGCTGGCTTGGGGCTGGTTTATCTTCTGCTACTAGTGTGTGCTACAGTGTTACTAAAACACACCCCACGCAGCATAGTGACGTCAGAAGGACCCAATGGCTCGTGCTGGCTACTATAGACACAGTGTGAGCCTGAGTTTGTCAGACTCGCTATAATAGGCGGGTGTCTATCAGGCCCCTCCTACTGCCCAAGGGAGCGCAGTCCGGCCTGTGGTGCATTTGAAGTTACTGCTACTTGCTGTGGGGCAATATCTGATCCTCAGGCTTACAACCACGACGTCACCCCCACAGCTAAAACAAACAGTAATGCGCTGGGTCTAACTCTCTCTTTTCTATATGGTGCTTTCTCCCTGCCGCTGCTGCCCCCGCGGCCCCTCCCCACTCCAGTGAGTCCATCCCGCTCCTGCCTCCCAGCTGACCACCCTCCCCCGAACCCTAATTAGTGGCAGCCACTGCGCAGCAAGAAGAGCTAGACCACTGACATGGTCAGTGTGACTGCTCTCCCCCGCTCAGCTCCACCACTAAGTGCTGCCCTCTGAGCCCCCTGAGGTCTCTGTTTGCTGGGTTTCTGAGGCCCTCCTCCACCTGCAGGCTCCTGCCTGCACCTCATCCCTGGTGGTCCAGTAGACAGCACTCTGCTCTTCTGCTGTTCCGCCTCTCTTGGCTTTTTTCTCTGTGCCCTCTTTTCTCTTTTCTCTCTTTTCTCGCTTCTCTCTCTTCTTTTGCTCTCTTCTTTCTCTTTTCTATCTCACGCTTTCTCCCTGCCGCTGCTGCTTCTGCAGCCCCTCCAGTGTGTCCTTTCTGCTGCCGCATGCAGCGGGCGCACTGATGGCAAGCCCATCTACAGCCGTCCGTAACACGACCACGACCAGCGCTAGGGGCCCTGGTCCTCAGACCTGCCTCCGCTACGACTCCAGCACCCCCCACACTCTCAACCTTGGACACAGCGACAACTGCCAGTTTTCGTCACCAAGCAACACCCAAGGATGGATCTCCTGTCGACACTGCTGCTGCACCTTCACCCACCTCCAGACCCCAGCTGCAGCCCCCAGCCTACAGAACCTCATTGCTCACAAACCACTTAATTGCATCCTCCTCAACGTGCGCTCCCTACACAAGCATGCCATAGAAATCTGGGACCTCTTCAACACCCACGCACCCGATGATGCCTTCCTCACAGAAACATGGACCAACACCAACTCCGCGCCCAACATCGCCACTGCCATTCCCAACAGGTGCAAGATCGTGGAGAAGGACTGACTGACCCGCCCAGGAGGAGGCATCGCCATGGTTCACAAAAGCACACTCCACGTGACAACCACCAGCCCGGATGACTCTACGACCCTCATGGAACAACTCCAATTCCAGATCCAGACCAACCCTAAAATGACTCTCGTGGAACCCTCATCTACAGGCCACCCAGCCTGCAGTCCTTTTCTGACACCATCGCCATCCGCATTGCAGCCCACACCCTCACCTCCACTGACTACACCCTACTCAGAGACCTAAACTTCCACCTGGACAACCACGATGACCCCAACACCACCATCCTCCTAGAGAACCTCACCAAGATAGGAATGAAGCAACTGGTCACCACCCACATGCACACAGCATTACACACATTCGACCCAGTCTTCGCAGAAGGAAACATCATCTCCTACAGCCACACCACAGAACTCCTCTGGACAGACCATCACTGCATCCACTTCTCCTTCAGAAAACCCACCATACACAAGCACGCCCACCGCCTCCCCCGTAGAAGCTGGAACAAAGTCACCAAAGACCAACTCACCTCCGCCCTCAACAGCACCCCACCACCAATGACACCACACGCTAACACCTCGGCTCGCAACCTCCACAGCTGGATCACGAACTGTGCCGACACACTCACTCCCCTCAAGAAAGCCACAGGACGACACAAGAAAGCAAGCTGGTTCACCCCTGCACTCCAAGAATTCAAGCGCTTCTGCCGATGACTCGAAAAGACGTGGAGGAACAACAGAACCCCAGAAACACGCACCTCCTACAGAGCAGCCACCACAGCACACTACCAACTCATCAAATCCACAAAGAAGAAATTCCTCCAAGAAAGAATCCTCACCAACGCCCACAACACCAAAGAACTCTTCTCCATCATGAATTAATTTGCCAAACCCAACAGTGGAACAACAGACGTCCCACCCATCCAAGACCTCTGCAACAGACTCAGCACCTTTTCTCACCTCAAAATTAAGAGGATCTATGACAACTTTGACAACCAAGACCTCTGCACTGCTGCAGCTCCCACCCCCAGCCACGCCACCAACAGACCCTGGTCACTTGGACCCCGCTCATGACAGAAGACACTCTAAAGGCCATGAAGAGCAACCACTCTGGAGCACCCTCAGACCCCTGCCCACCCCACATCTTCCACAAAGCCGCTAGGCCATCGCACCCAAACTACGCTGGACGATCAACTGTTCCCTCGAAACCGCCACATTCCCCGATGACTGGAAACACGCCTAAGTCAACCCCCTCCTAAAGAAACCCTCCGCAGGTTCGACGGAACGCAAGAATTTCAGGCCCATCTCCCTGCTTCCATTTGCAGCTAAGGTCATCGAAAAGGCCTCCAACGCCCAGCAAGAAAACTTCACCGAAGCCAACAATGTCCTGGACATCTCCCAATCTGGATTCCGCAGCAACCACAGCACCAAGACTGCCCTACTCGCCGCCACCGATGACATCCGCTCCCTCCTCGACCAGGCCCAAAAGGCAGCCCTCATTCTCCTGGACCTCTCAGCTGCCTTCGACACCGTTTCCCACTTCACACTAGTCACCAGACTCCATGACGTCAGCATCGGTGGAAAGGCCCTTGACTGGATATGCTCATTTCTCACAGGCAGAAACCAGAGAGTCAGACTCCCGCCCCACCTCTTGGAACCAACAGAGACCATATGTGGAGTGCCCCAGGGATCCTGCCTCAGCCCCACCCTCTTCAATATCTACATGGCCCCCCTCGCAACCATCATCAAAAACCACAGGCTCAACATCATCTCCTACGCTGATGACACCCAGCTCATCCTTTTTTTCACAAAAGAACCCAACATCATCAGGCACAACTTCCAACAAGGGATGAAAGCCGTCGACACCTGGATAAAGAAGAGTTGCCTGAAACTCAACTCAGAGAAAACAGAAGTCCTCATCATTGGCTCCACCCCCTCCACATGGGACGACACCTGGTTGCCCCCCGCCGTCGGAAACCCCCCCACCCCGAGGGACCATGCACGAGTACTCAGCATCATGCACGAAAAGACGTGGAGGAACAACCGAAGCATCAGTAGCAGACTGGACTACAGCAACGCTCTCTACGCTGGAATCAACAAGAAACTACTTTGCAAACTCCAGACTGTCCAGTACGCCGCAGCCAGACTTATCCTAGACATCCCCCATGACAACCACATCACCCATCAACTCCGCAATCTCCACTGGCTCCCCATCAAAAGAAGAATAACCTTCAAGCTCCTCACTCATGCATACAAGGCCCTCCTCAACATCGGACCTGCATACCTAAACAACCTCCTCTCCTTCCATGCACCCAAGAGACACCTCCGATTAGCTGACCTCTCTCTACCTACCATCCCACGCATATACAAGACCAGAACAGGAGGAAAGTCCTTCTCCTACCTCGCAGCTAAGGCTTTGAACAACCTCCCCTTCCACCTCCGGCAAGGCTCTACACTGCTGTAGTTCAGGAAGGACCGCAAGACCTGGTTCTTCGGATGACCTCAGCACTCAACGAAGCTGTCTCCCCTCTCCCTAGCACCTTGAGACCCTTGCGGGTGAGCAGCTGCGCTTTACCAACCCTGATTGTTTGAGTGCGATGAATGATGTCTGGCAATTTCCAGCTCCCTGCAACTGTAACCAGAAAGGAGCAGAAATGTGTCCTTCTTGGCTCAGTAGTGCTTAGTTACTTCTATATTATAGTGCTATGAGGACCCAGCCTGCAACTGTTAGCACATGAATAGGCACATTGTTTTAAAATTCTCTTGCACACAGCATAAGCTAGCCTGCAACAAAATGTGCAGACATTTAGAGTTCCTTGCAAAGAAGTGTAACCTTTGTTGTCTCTTTCCATGCACGTCATTATGTGGTTTTACTCATGAGATAATGTCACTCTGAGTGTCACACATTTGGCAGTTAAATGTCATTCATAAGTGCACTAATACCATAGACATGTCACACATAAGCAATCTGAAAACATAGCAGCTATGCTGCCTGCCCTGCAGTCACACAATCTGTCTCCGGTTAGTGCCCTTCCATTTCTGGTGGTACACAGTAGTTTTAAGATCTTCATAGAGTTTCTTGTTGATCAAATGGGTGGAATTTCAGATATTTATGTTTCCCTCGTCTTCATTGCTTGATTTTGCTAGCAAGAAAGTGTCCCTCATAGTTGTTGAAATGCCACTCATAATTACACCGAAATAATGAAAATGTCACACATAGCAATCTGAAACGTAGGCAGCTATACATTATGCCACTGTAACGAAAATCACACTAGTCTACCCTTTACCCCTCTCTATCTCTCTCTACCTTTCTCACTGCCTTATTCCTCTGTTTACATGACCCCTTTTCCTATTCTTCTTTTCATTTTTCCCACTCTCTACCGCGCCACCTTCTCTACTTTGCATCCCTCTATATTTCTCTCACTAAGTCATCTGCCTACATGTCTTCTTCTACCTCTCTCTGACTCTATGTCACTCTAACTTACCTTTGTTACAGCTTTACCTCTCTCTCTTCCCCACTCCTCTCCCTTTCTCTATGGGCCTGATTAACCAAGGTAAACTTACATTGTTGTGTCAGTTTACAATTGTTTGCTCACAAAGGTACTTTACTAGTAATATTTTTATGACTGTGTATTCTGCACACATAAAAAGGTAGGACAGTCCAATCTTTTTATGTGCAGAGATTCCACAGTCGTAAAGATACTACTAGTAAAATACCTTGAGAATAGCAATCATAAACTTACACAAAGTGTGTCTAACTTTGCGAATCAGTCCTCCCTTTTTTTCTCTCTTTCTCTTTTTATTTGAGTACCTCTTTCTACCTATCTAGATATTGCTTTCTGATTACCTCACTTTGTTTTCCTTATGTTATATTTCTCCCTACCACACACATCTATTTCTCTACGTCGTTTCTATTTCCCTACTCTCTCCACTTCATGTCGCTGTCAATCACATTCACATTGTTTCTCCCACTTCCTCTCTTTTATTTTGTAATAGTTGGAGGTTACTTTCTAGATAAAGAAGTTTACACATAGAAAGAAAGGAGGGGTTTTACCTGATAGGTTAATGGAAATTCTCCAAGCAGCACTTTAATATTTGCTCGTGCAACGAGAATTCAAGTTGTGAAGATGGATTTAATTGGAAATATGAATATGAGGCAATTAAAGCTACAATTGCAAGTGTTAAGTCGATATACCTTATTTTAACAGTATGCACTTGTGTGCTAAACATACACCAATTCCCTCTTGCCATGTATTTCCTACATGGAAAGGAACAACCTGATTAGGTCCAAAACTCCATGTAAAAGTCAAAAGATTCGGGCCTGAGGCGTCAAGATGGCGGTCGCACTCTAAGAGTGCTCCGGACTCCCTCCGTCATCCGCCTCTTATCCGCCCGTTTGCAGCTGCCATCAGATCCTCCAACCTGCCTGCGGAGGTTCCCTATCCCACCAGCATTGCTCCAATCTCTGTTGCTGTTGGATCTGAGCTCCTACCGCCTTGTCCGACCTCCTTCCTCCCGAGGCCTCGAGACCGCAAAATGGCGGCCTCCATTGCGTCCCGTCTCTGGGCCTGATGTCCATGCCCTGACGGTGCGCTGCCTGGCTCCACCTCGCTGCTCTGGGATAGCGGACGTGCCTGGCCTGGACCCGCTTGCTCCCCCCCCACCTGCGACTCACCCTGGGTTGCGCCTCCACGTCGACATCTGCTTGTGGCGCGTCGGCCCCCGAGACTGCGGTTGAGGGCTCGCTCCTCGTCCTGATAGATCCGGAGAGAGACGGGGAGCGGACGTGGCCCGACCGCACTGGTGACTTCCTCCTGGCTCCAACGGAGGGCGGAGTGCCCGCCTGTTGTCATCCTCAGGGGCTCGGCCCCGGACCTGTGCGAGAACACCCACCGGGTGAGTGAGGCTCTACCGGGCTCGGCTACCATAGTCGGGTAGCGGTGCAAGGGGTCAGGCGTCGGCCCCCTCTCCCCCTCGCTGAGTCTGTGTCCTCCACCCTGTGCCCAGACAACCCATCCTCTGCGGTTGGGGGTGAGGGGTCACCCTAGCCCTCCGGACGCTGCATCCCGCCAACCAGTGGTGGGGCGGTGGACTCAGCCTTCGGTGCGGCCATTTTCATCTCCGGAGGCCCTCCTCTCATTGGTAACTTGCTGGCGCACCCCTACTGCTGTAAGGACACCGAGCCCGGTCCTATCTGGGCCCCTTGCTCTTCATAGGCCGCGACGGTGCTGCGTCCCCACCCCGGCTCCCAAGCTTCATTGGCTTCCAAGGACAACAGGAACCCCCCGCGGCCTCCATCTATGGGCTCCCGGTGAGTGGGGTTAGAATTGGGGATCGGCGACCGTGTCGGGTGGCGGTGCGGAGGGACGGTGTTGGCACTCCTGCCCCCCTCTCCCCCCTCATTGACCTACCCCGCCTCCCCCCTACGCCATGCATCCTGTCTGGGGGCGTCTCTCTGCTTGTGTAGACCTGTTGGCACGAGTTGGACCTACCTGGCCGCCCCTGCCGTGTGCTGGCCCCCTGCCAATGCTGAGATCCGCGCGGAGCTGAGGTCTGGCCCTGCGACCTCACCCCCCCATGTCCGGGGATGCCCTCCTTTCCTTCCTTTGGCCTCCTACACTAACTGGCGAACTTCTCCGGCTAAGGGGACGATCTCGGCCGCTAATGTCGGGCGGCACAGGGCCCTGATATCAGCCTCCTCTCTCACTGCCCACCCTCTTGGGCCTTGTCCCTGCCCCACCCTGGTGTTCAGAGCCGGCCGCCCGCCTTCCGCCGCAACCGTCGAGCGGCGCCGGACCCCTGCACGCTGCAGGTTCGAGGTGGCAGGCATGGATCCTGGCTGATTGCGCTGGTGAGCGGCGAACCGGCTCCCCTGGCCCCCCCATCGATCCATTGCCACCCATCTTGAGACGGGGGGTGGGGCCTCCTTACTATCGACCGTCACATCAGGCGGAAGTGTGAGAGAGAGGTCCCCGGATTCGTGCTGGTTGGTCCATGGAGTTCATGCGGACCTGGGAGGAATGGCCTCAATGCCCGGGCCCGAGTATTGACAGCTTGGGTGTTGGCCCCCTCCCTGCCTGGGACTGCTGACCACCCCCCGCGCCCGATTGGCGTCAGGGCCTGTGTCCACGGTCGCAATGGGCAGGGACCGTGCCCCGAAGACATCTGCACCACAGACCCAAACCAAAATAGACCAGTACACCACCAATGACTGGGACCCCGGAAGGGGGGCGTCGAATACCCCTGCCCCGCTGGGGGGGACCTCTCCACTATCCTCCAAGCAATCGGCACCTCTCAGGCTTCGGTGGAGAACAATATTGGCGAGGTCAGGGTGGACATGGCCCTTATTCGCCAGGACCTGCGTAACGCCACAGCCTGGATCTTTGAGGCAGAATCGCGCATCTCCACAGCCGAGGACGATATAGGCCAATTGAAGACCCAGGTGGCCCGGCTCCAGACTCAGAGCTCAGAACTCCACCGACAGGCCGAGGACGCCGAAAACAGGTCAAGAAGGAATAACCTGCACCTCATAGGCTTTCCCGAGGGGGCTGAACAAGGCCGAGCGGACACATTTGTGGAGACCTGGGTGAGATCCTGGATACCTAAGGAGGCCACTCTCCATGGTTTGCGGTCGAGCGCTCCCATCGCTCCCTGGCTCCCCGGCCTCCGCCTGGGGCTCCACCCCGGCCCATCATCATGAGGGTCCTCAATTTCCGTGACAGAGACGCTATCCTTAGGGCGGCGAGGACGCAAGGCCCTGTGACTTACCAAAACAGCATGATTATGCTCTTCCCGGACTATACCAGAGAGGTGCAGGCCCAACGACGAACATACGACGATGTCAAACAGAAGCTCCGTAATCTGGGTCTTCATTACAGTCTCCTCTTTCCGGCCCGGCTCAGAGACCTTTTCCAGGACAAGACACTCTTCTTCGACACCCCTCCAGCAGCCTGGACTTGGCTCACAGAGGAGCGCCCTCTCCGGACTCGTCCCACCTCCCCCCCCTGATCGGCGGGAGCCTACGCAACCCCAACCACCCCTTCCCAAGCCGCAGCGGCGCCGCACTCGGTCCCGCAAGAAGGGTGACCGGCGCAACGGGGCATCACGATCGCCGGATGCAGTGTCCCAATTGCTCATTACCTCTGAACTGCCTCGGGTCTCTGGTACTCACAGCCTGACCGGTTTTCTGCTCGATCTGAGCCGGGTCCCTGACCCCTCCGAGACACTGCGCCCTGCCATATCTGACTCTAACTTGTCTAGGAGTCCTGCACTTCGGGGATCTGGGGAGGATGACGGAGTCTGACCATGAAGCCCCACAGATCTGGGACCACAAATTGTTTCTTAAGTTCTACTGCGGCTGTTAACAATAGCTTATCCGTCTACATGGAGGCGTCCATCTTCGCCCCGAATATGCCCTGCTAATCGTTTTAGCTTAGCACTCAGACTGTTTGTCATTATTGTTATTATTGTTTTTTGTTAATTTTTTCCTTTTTAGGGCGACAGATGCTTCATTTTCAGAAGTGTAGGGTGGGGGGTGTTGTGGGGCATGGGGGGGTGGGAGGACCGCTGTCTTCTGATTGTTTATTGTTTTTGGCCTCGTTCGGGCCACTGTTTTTCATTTTTCATGGCAGCTCATTGCCCACATATGCCACTACCAATGACAAGAGACCTACCGCACTACACGTGCCCTATCCTTACACCCAGACTCTGAGATGTCACCTTCCCTGGGACCCGGGACCCTTTGCAGTAGTCCACCCATATGCCACCCAGTCACACAATGTCACCTCTTAATAGACCCCTCCACATTCTGTCGTGGAATGTCAATGGCTTATTAGACCGTATAAAATGAACCGCAGTTCTTCGCAGTGCCCAACGCCAAGCGCCCGATATTATCTTCTTGCAAGAAATGCACCTCCTGGGAACTCACTGCACCTTCCTCGCCCGATATGGGTTTGATAGGGTCTGGCATTCTGGTTTCGCACGGGGCTCCCGGGTAGTGGCCATACTGATCCGTAGAGTTCTCCCCTTCAATCTGGTACAGGTAGAGACTGATACGCAGGGGCGATACGTGGCCTTAACTGCTAGGCTCGAGGGTCATCTTCTCAATCTCCTTTGTGCATACATTCCTCCCGCCACAATGCCCTCTGCCCTCCGATGCCTCACACTGTTAATTTCGACTTTCCCTCAGGGTCTGACGGTCATTGGGGGCGACTTCAACGCTGTTATTCAGCCTTCTCGCGACACGACAGGTATTCCCTCCACGTCCCGCCTTGCCTCTGCTAAGCGCCTTTCTGATTGGTCCTCTGCCCTGGGTCTCTGCGATGCTTGGAGGGTCTGGAACCCCCACCGAGAGCAGTACACTCACACCTCCACGGCTCACCATACCCACTCCCGTATTGATTTGATCCTGTTGCCGGCCACCGGTTGTCAGTTGGTGTCTGGGGTTACTATCCTTCCCAGAGGCATCTCCGATCACTCCCCTGTCTACCTCCGACTGGGGCGTGTGCCCGATGGAGTGCGCACGATTTGGCGGATGAACGCATGGTTCTTACAAGATGTGGAGTTCGTTGAATCCCTCGGGCAGGAGCTGAAGCACTACTTATTGATCAACAAGGGATCGGTTCCCTCCCCAGGCACACTGTGGGAGGCAGGCAAGGCTACTATGCGAGGAGTGGCTAGAGGCTTGGTCCACGCAAAGCGAATGACCCAGACCGCCCGCCTGATACAGCTGGAGGCCCAAGCCGCACAATTGGAATCATCCCAAGCCTCTGCAGACAGTGCTCGCTCCGCACGACAACTCGCGTTGCTCCGTGAGGAGATCTGTCAGATCTCCCTAGAATCAGCTAAAATGTTATGGCGTTCCTCGGTGGCGCGTGTATATGGCTGGGGAGACAAAAACGGGAAACTACTCCATAATCTGGTTTCATATCCCAAAGCCAACTGCATAATCCCTGAGTTCTGCAGCCGGCACTCATCATTTTACATCGCATGCCATTGCCCAAGCCTTCGCAGGTTATTATGCCCAACTTTATGCGGTCTGGCCTCCCGAGGCCTCCCTGGCCGACCTGATGACAGACGCTGTCTTGGAGACTCTGGACCTCCCCCTTACCCCGGAGGAGATACACAGGGCCATTTCACACTTGCATTCTGGCAAGACGCCAGGGCCGGACGGATATCCCCAGGAATACTATGCGGCCTACCGCGACTTGCTAGTTCCTCACTTAGTCGATCTTTTCCGCCATGTGGTGGAAATGAGGTCCTTCCCCCCAGAGACCGACGTGGCCACTACTGTGGTTATTCCTAAGACACATCCGCCCTCCCTCTCCTGCATGGACTACCGCCCCATTTCCCTCATCAATACCGAGGTGAAAATCTTTGCCACTGCCTTGGCCCAACGCTTCCGCCCCCTCCTGCATGATTTGGTCCATCCAGACCAATGTGGTTTTATGCCTGCCGGAGGTACCCGGCACTGCATATGCTGCCTTCACCTCGTCCTCGCACACCGCCACCAGCTCACCCCGTACTTGGCCCTGCTTTTTATCGACTTTGAAAAGGCCTTTGACACGGTCGACTGGAGTTACCTGGAGGACGTGCTAGACACGATGGGATTTGGCCTCCCCTTTAGGCATTTTATCCGTGTTCTGTATTCTAGCCCTAAAGCACGGGTCCTGATCAATGGTGCGCTCTCGGAGGTGTTTTCCATCCAGAGGGGCACCCGCCAGGGCTGTCCCCTCTCGCCACTCCTATTTGCACTGGCAATGGAGCCCCTGGCCTCCCTCGTACGTAATGATCCCCGAATCCGTGGATGGGCCTGGGACCCCCATCATGTAGACAAAGTTGCCCTTTATGCGGATGACGTCCTCCTGTTCTTAGCGGACCCCGAGGACTCTGGCCTACGGTGCTTAGAAGTCCTTTACGCCTTTGAGCGAGTCTCCGGTCTGCGGCTCAACCCAGCGAAATCCACTCTGGTTCCCCTCCACCCGTCACAAGCCTGTTTCGACTGGCAGACAACTATTCCCTTGCGTAGACAGTCTTTCAAATACTTAGGAGTTTGGGTAACCTTGCTCCCGGAGCTTGAATGGGCCCTCAACCTTACACCCCTGGTTAACAAGGCCAAGGCAGACCTCAAACTCTGGCAGTCCCTTCCTGTCAATCCCCTTGGCAGAAGTGCGCTCTTTAAAATGATGATTCTCCCCCGCTTCCTGTATATTCTTCAAAACATAACTTTCCATCTCCCGGGGAGCTGGTTCCGCAAGATAGATGGTCTGCTCACCCGGTTTTTGTGGAAGGGCGGGAGGCCGCGTATTGCCCTGGCTCATTGTCGGATACCTCCTTATGACGGTGGCATGGGTGTGACCAACCTTCACCTTTATTATTTGGCCACAAGACTTATTGTTGATCATGACTGGCTCGCCGGTGGCTGGTCCGACCTGGCGTACCAGGTTGAGCTCCGGACTATGGATTTTCCACAGCTCCAGGCCTACTTGTATGGGGCCCCCATACCACAAGTCCCCACCCCCTATCACTAGGGCAGTCCTACTGGCTTGGCGCACTGCCCTGCACCATACGAGATGGGATGGGAAGCTTACCCAACACACACCCCTGTGGCAGGGTGCCTGGCTGCGTGAGACTTCGACTCTCCGGGACTTTCGTCAATGGGACCGCATTGGGATCTCGCTTCTTGGAGATGTCTGGGTTGGAGACCATATCAGGGCCTTTGCGGATTTGCAGCAGCGCTACTCCCTCCATGTCTCCCAGTTTTACAAATATCTGCAGCTTCGCCACACCCTCAATGCGCACATTTCGTCACCCACCTCCCTCCCCGAATTCAGTCCCCTCGAGGCCCAAGTTATGATGGGGAATCTAGGTAGAGGAGGGGTGTCACGGATCTACCTTTCCGTTGTGAACAATGGCCCCGTGACCCTAGACCCACTGCGCGCCCGCTGGGAGGGTTGGCTGGGCCCCTTGGAGGATGCAGACTGGCGGGACGCTCTGATGGCTCCCAAGACATTGACGACCTCCTCCAAACTGCGCCTAATCCAACTTTACTATTTGCATATGGCATATCTAACTCCTGCGCGTTTGTACAGAGCTCGACTGCGGCCCTCCCCGACTTGCGCATGATGCGACCATGCCCCAGCTGACTTTTACCATGTGGTCTGGCAGTGCCCTGCCATTGCAACATTCTGGGCGGGTGTGGAACTAGAGCTTACACAGACCTCGCGGTGGGTAGTCCCTCATGACCCACTACGTTTGCTTCTAGGTGTGTTTGATGGACTGGATGGCTCTCGGGCCGATAAACGTTTCCTTGGGACCGCAGTGGCGATGGCAAAACGAGACGTTGCGGCAGCCTGGTCTCAGGCCAAACCCCCTACTGTACGGAAATGGCGGCGGGGGGTGGATTGGTGCGCGGCCCAGGAAGAACCCCTCTTTGAGTCCCGGGGCTGCCCTGAACTGTTCGAAAAGATCTGGGGTAAATGGTTCAATTTATTGTCTTGATTAGTGTATATGTTCCTATGTATCCTGATAAACTTGCACAGGGGCCTATTCTAGAGCCTGATAAACAGGTCTATGTCATCACCTCTACTGTTCATGATCATCGTGGTAATGTGCTTGATTTTGCTGTCAATGCGAATGTTTGGTTTTTTCTAAATATCAATAAATTTGATTATCAAAAAAAAAAGTCAAAAGATTCCAGTGCAAGAAGAAAAGGCTTTATCAATGCTTGATTAAGCTTTCTGTAGGAGCCTTTTGGCTGGCAGATGCTGGGCAGCTTAAGATTTCTGATGTTTTTGGGTATGGAGATACTGAAAGTTTAACAAATAATTCAATGACAATGGAATAAATCAGCTGAAAATATTTAATTAATTAAAATGTATTCTAAATGGGGACTCCACAATATGTCTTACCAGGGGTCCCAGAATCCTTAGGATGCCACTGATGACTGTATCAAACCTGACATGTGAGGAAATGCCAATTTTGCATGGTCACCCCGATTTTGTTGATGAATTTTAGACTATGCAGACTGGGCCTAGTGTATATGCTCTTAAAACTAAAATATGTAACAATTGGATAATCACTTATTGGCATATTTAACTCACCTGTGAGGCCATAGTATATGGTGTAGAGTTTACATACATGGCATAGAAAGTTAAATGTCACATCAAGACTGCAGCACTTATTATGCCATCCATTAATATGACAAGGAAAACATGGCTTCAGGCCTGCCAATGTAACATGACTACTGCAGTTAAAACCTGCAGCCCATAGTGTCAAAATAACTATTTGAATATTAATGGATCACCATTGTAGCCCACAAGATAGGGTTAAAGGTTTTAAAAGTGGGACATGTAGAAATGTGATATTATCATGTCCTTGAGGTAACAAGCACACAAAAGCTGTTTTCCCTATGGAAGAGTGCAGATTAAATAAGAACTGTTTTTTTTGTATTTAGATAAGTAGTTAAGCCACTGTTTTTGATAAATATTTATAAAAAATCGAATTCAATGTTGACTTAGATTTTATTTTATATATATTTCAGAAAACCTTTTCCCTGCTGGAAGCTTCGGTATTAGCCTGACAGCAGCTGCCCTCTCAGTGCTTGATTTGTTGAGGTGTGAAAACTGCTCCCAGGGCAAAGACAATGGCTAATGCATGGTGACAGGATGAACTGGATGTAGAGGGTGGGACACAGATCAGTTAAGTATGAGCCGGTTGGGAGGTGCCAAGAACTTCATTAACTTGAAAGGAACAGAGGTGAAGTTTGACCATTTAAAGTTTAGTGTAAGGAAAGAACTGAGGAAGGGGAAGCCTTTGTTGATTAGGCCCAGGGTACTGATTGGACACCAGCCAAGTAGTGGGAGCTGGTCCTAGAATCATTTTAGCTTAGGAAAAGGGGTCTGCTTATTTCCCTTAAAATACCTCTACCTGGCACAGAAGCTCTGACCAAGGCCAGAAGGTCTGTGCGATATTGAATGCTTCCTATAACAATGCATTCTGGGCCAATGTGCAGTAAAACACACAGGGGCTAATTACAAGTCTGGCGGTCCATGGACCGCCAGACTCGCGGGGGTGTGGCAGCGACAGACTTCCGACCAACCTATTATAACTAGGGTGGTCGAGCCGCTCTGGGACTGCCGCAACCGTAAGGGTTCAGAGATCCTTGGCAGTGGTGCGGTGGTCTTGAGTCCACAATATACTTGGTGGGTCCGCTGCAGTACCGCCAACCATATTACGAGTTTTCTCTCTGCTGCAGTTTTCATGGCGGTTCCACCACCATGAAAACTGTGGCAGAGAAGAAACAAAGGAGGTCCTACAGGGCCCCCTGTTGCCTCTGGGCCTGGGGATGCATGCAGGGGCGGACATGTTGTGCCCCCTACGGCTTGCACTCCAGAACCTACACGGCATGGACTGCAGCAGTCCATGCCATGCAGGTACTGATTTTGACATTGCCATTGCGGTGCCTATGAAATAGGCACCGCCGCGGGAACGCCAAAGAACTACCCACCAGACAGGAGAAAACTCCTTATCTGGCGGGTAGTTCAACCACAGGTTTGGTGGTGCGGGAGCAGTGCGGGAGCGATGCGGGAGCTGTGAGGTCCCACACCGCCAAAATCGTAATCAGGCCCATAGAATTTGTCGCAAAAGTGGTAGGGTTGCTCCCAGGAACATTTTACCCATTGGTTAGGGGTTATCCTGGAGTCATCTCCACCCACTGGGTATTAAACTGTACAAAAATAGACCTCACCACCAGCTCCTCAGATCACTTTCTGGACCTGCAGAAGAATAGAAGAGGACTGCACCTGCTGTCTAAAACTTGTGAAAAGACCTGAAGGGCTGGAACTGCTCCCACTTGTACCAAGGAAAAAGACGGGGACTCCAAGGATCAGTTGGCTGACCTCTTTTTTGGCTACAGGAGCTTCAAAATCTGCTACAGGCCTTTTTCCTGGAATGACCAGTCATCAGTCACAACTAGAAGATGGCTGGACCTTGCTGGTGGCCTCTTCTGGTGTGAGTCCTGATCCTATGCGTTGTCCTGGATGTCCTGAGAGGCTAAGTGGTGTCCCAAAGAACTTATTCTGAATTCCTGAACATTTGTATTTGGAAAAAGTTTGGACTTCATGACCTCTGGAGGGCAGATACCAATCACCCAAGTCTGCGAAAGGCACAACCTGGCTGGGCAAGAAAATCTAGCTGGTCTTTGTCAGAGCTTTTTGCTGCTTGCAAATGCAGTTCATTGGACCCTTGCATCAAACCTATCTGACTTTGGTGTGACGTTTCCAAATTTTGTCCACATACGAATCCTAGCTCCAAAAAACAGACTAATTCTTCAGGCAGAAATCTAGACCAGATGAAGACTTCAAAAATATCTGGCCGATGGGAGAACTCTAAGCTTTTCCCACCAAAATCAATGTTATTTTTATGTCATTTTAATCAGTAATAATGTCGCCCTCTTTATGCTTTATATATTTTGTCTAGGTAAGCCTGTATGCTCTGTGCTATAGTTACCAAGGATTGAGCTCAATTATTGAAACCTTTGCCTGGACTTAACAGGTTAGTGACTTTCCTACGTGTGGCTTTATCTTTACTGTATTTCCTCTGTAAATCATGGTACTGTAAATAAATGCTAGCAAACCGAGATGCCTTGCAAATGAATTGAGACCTATTGAAGTATGCACACCTACGTGTTACAATCACATCAATAAAGATGACTCATTTCTCATACAGAAATCCTGTTATCCTGATCAGCATCTGCAGTGTACAGTATAGGTGTGAATGCTGGCAGCTGAGCTAAATATTCCTGAAGGTGATAGTCATATGAACCAAAATAGATTAGGAGAACGCACCTTGAATCAAATATTAATTTTATGCAGAGATCTGTGTCACTTAATTTTTGCTAAATGGCTATATGTGGTTCAGATATATATATATATATATATATATATTGTACTTAAGGAGGCGCAAGGAAGTATAAATGTATATGGAAGTCAGCTAAGCATTCTTTCATTTGATTGTTTCAATTATCAGATTAGTTAGGATTGCAACAGAATGCAAATATGGTTCTAAGCCTTCACAATGGGATAGAGGCTTCGTACTTGAGAGGGACATCAATAGTTTCTTTAACGCCTTCGCTGCGAGCGGAATTCCAGCCAGGTGCTGGACATTCCAATCGCGGGCGTGGTCGTGACGAGCTCAGCTCGTCATGAGCACACGCCCACCGTGAGGCATGACGAGCTGAGCTCGTCATGAGCAAGGAAGGGGTTAATAGTCAATATGTTATTTTCCTTACTCTGCCAATCTGCACTGTACTCTTCACACTACAACACATGGTTAGTTCATTGCAATAATAATTTATAAAGACCCAGTTTAGAAGTATAGATATAATGCTGAGCAGTATTTACATGTTGTTTTGAGTTTTCTAAATCGCCATTTTTTTATTTTAATTTTTTTGTTCGAGTGATGACGTTCGATCATGACAAGTCAAGGGAAAATAAAAGCCCTCTTCTGCTGCAGCTTTCAACAGTAAGGAGGAACAATCCATGGCCAAATGAGAGTGGTGCTTGCTGTACATTGCACTATAGAAGGATAGGTGCAAGAATTTGGGGTTCTGGTTATGGGGGGTAATACCCTACTCAAGCAGCAACCACAATGCTTGTCAGGGAGAGGCACAAGCAAACCCCAAATTAATCTGTGCTCAACCTTTTGGTAGCTAGACACAGAGCAGTGAGGCTTAACTTAGAGGCAATGCATAAAGTATTTATGCAACACTTCAAACAGTAATGAAGTGAAAACACAACGTAAGAAAAATCCAACACCAATTTAGTAAAATAGAGTAAATGTTAATTAATACAACAAGACCAAAATAGCAAAAATCCAAACAGTAGAACTGTAGATATGCAAGTTTAAAGTTTTCAGTGAAAACAGTGCCAAACAGCACAAAGAGCCAACTGTGGATATTTGGTTGTGCCGGACCGGGACAAACTAATATGTTCAGGCTGGCCACGATGGAGTGTAGGCCAGCTGAACAAGAGTACCTCAAATCCTGGTTGCAGAGTGTTGCGAGGTCCTGTGCCGAGGATGCATCGCACAACTGAGAAGATACGTTGATTCCAAGGCGCTGCGAAGCTGCGATGCAAGGTTCTGCATCGGCACCGAGAATCCCATCAGCAAAGGCGTGCGATGCGAAGTCTGGCGTCAAGGATGTATTGCACGGTTAAGGCAATGCATTGCTTGCAAGGAGTGATGCAAAAACCTACATCGACTTCTATGCTGCCTTTGACAAGAGATTTGAAATGCAAGGGCCAGCGTTGGGAAAGCTTTGTACAGGCGGTGGTTCATATGAGGCTGTGGGTTCGAGGCGGAGTCCTTGCATTTGGAGCACCCTTGCAGCAGAGGCGATACCTAGAATTTGCTTGGGTTTGACTGCTCACAGAGGAGACACATTGGTTCTGCTGAGTCAACAGATGGGCTGGCAGAGCACCTTCAGGCCCACTTCCAAGGTTCCAGGACTGAGGTGGCAGGAGGCCAGCCAACTAGCCCTTGGAGTCACTTTGGGGTTCTGGGTTTCAACGGATGCATTTCCAGTTCTTCTCACCGAGGCAAGAGGGCAGCAGGCAGCAGGTCAGCACAGCAAGTCAGCAGTTCCTTTAGAGCAGAAGTCCAGCAGAGGGGCAGCCCATTCAGCAGCCCAGCCGTCCTTCTTCCTGGCATAGTATTGAGAGGTCCAGAAGTGTACTAAAGTGTTGGGGGCTGGGGTCTAATATTCATGCCTGGTGCCCTATGTTGAAATGGAGGAAGTTTCTAGATATTTCCAACCCCCTGCGTTTAGACATCCTCTTCCTCCCTGGCCTAGCCCCAGCTTCTCCGGGTCACAAAGGGTCAAGTGATAAACCTTTTGTGTGAGAGTTCAGGCAGAGCCTTTGTGATATGCCAGTGCAGTAGATGACAGCCTCTCCCCCTCGTTAACTCAGAGTGTCCCATCCTGCCAATACCTAGCTTCACTTTGTCTTACTGTCTGGGATGACAAGGACTAATTGCCAGTTATAACTAGCCTTGTGACCCAGGAACAGGATGCAGACACCAAATGGTTAGGACAAGAAAATGCCAACTTTCTAAAAGTGGCATTTTTCAGAATTGTGATTAAAAATTCAACTTTATTATTAAAAAGGGCATTTAATTACAGTTCTTTAGAAACCAAACTCAAACTGTCTACCTGGACCCAATTGGAAGTTATCACGTATTAAATGTAATCAGGTAACTCCAATGTTATCCTATGAGAGAGGTAGGCCTTGAAGTATTGAAAAATAAATGTAAGAGTTTGTCGCTATCAGGACATGTAAAACTTAAGAGTACATGTCCAATTTTTTTAAATACACTGCATCTTTCCTCCGGGCTGTCCAGGGCCTACCCTAGGGGTAACTCATATGTATTAAAAGGAAACTTCGGGCCTGGCAAAAGATGTATTTTACCAGGTTGACATGGCAGATTTAAAACTGCACACACAGTTGCATTGGCAGACCTGAGACATGTTTAAAGTGCTAATTAAATGGATGGCACAATCAATGTTGCAAGCTCACTATTTGCATTTAATTTGTAAGCCCTAGGCACAGGTAGGGCCAATTTACTAGGAACTTATAAGTAAACTAAATATGCCAAAAGAGTGTAAGCCAATTCTACCATGTTTTAAGGAGAGAGCACAAGCACTTTAGCACTGGCTACCAGTCGTAAAATGTAGAGAGTCCTAAAAATCAAGAAATACGAGTTCAGAAAACATGACGGTGAAAGCAAAAGGTTTGGGGATGACCCTACAAAAAGGGCCAAGCCCAACAATAGGTTTTGTTTTTCATAGCACAATTAAAGTGAGCTTTCAGTTTCTTTGCCCTTATGCTACATCAACCTGCTATGCTATTTGGCATGAGGCACTTTTGTCACAGAGAAAATGCTCTGTTGTTGGCTCACACTTAATTTGATCCTGGTACTGAGTGAGAAAAATATTGTTCTTAATGGGGGTATGCAGACCTGCTTGGATTGACCCGCCAAAATTTGTATGAGGATTGGAACATGCTTCATTATACATATTTTAACAAGCGATGTGCTATATTGTTTCAATATGGTGGTTGGCTGGGTTGTTTGGTGTGGCATGACATGGTTTGGCAGAGGGTTAATATGATGTGCTTCACCATCCAGAGAGCATATTTCCTCATGCTTGATTTGATCTTGGGTTTGGTGAATGCTACATTTTGACATAATACAGGGTGTTTGAGGATTTAGAGTTAGGCCCTGCTCTTAACATGTTTCTTCTTTGCTTCATCTTGGTATTGGGTTTATGCTGCATTCTTTTATGGTGGAGTTAAGTAGATTTTTTTCTGGTGTTAAAGCACTGTTTACTTTATGAGTTAAAATTAGGAATTTGAACATAGACTAAGTTACATTTTGCTCACTTTGTCAGTGCATTTTGGCACTCATGCTATTTGTTCATGTCAGTTAGACTGGTCAGTTTTAGTTTGACACAACTGAAGCGTGTTTTAGAATTAGGCAGAAGACACTATACTATTCTATTCTTCTCTATTTCATGCTGCATGTATAGAGCACGTAGTTACCCGTGGGCATCCTATCGCTATCAGTGCAACATAGACTAAACTGTGTGCTCTAGAGAGGTAGGTTTTAAAAGTTTCTGAAAAGACAAATTATTTTCAGTTGTCCGCAAAGTGTGGGGAAGGACGTTCTATAGTTTGGCCACAATATAGCCAAACGACCTTACCCCACTTATCGCCTTTTGAGGATGGGGACCAGTGCCGGTCCAGTGTTGGAGGATCAAAGGGTTCTACTTGGAGTGCAGTAAGAGATCAAAGGTCGAGAAATAGGAGGGCCGTTGTCTGACAAGGACCTTTGGGCTTTGCAGAAGGCTTTGAATTCAAACCTATGAGCAACTGTGAGTCAGTGGAGGGATGCTAAGGCCTGTCGGGCTGAGTTATGCCTGAGGATATTCAGCAGAGTTTCCTGGTAACAGATTTTGGAGCTTCCAGGTAGAGTGAGTTTCCATAGTGCAGGTGGGAAAGAATCAGTGCCTGGACAACAAGCTCTCTGGAGAGAGGGGAAAGTAACTACAGGATTTTAAGGAGCATTCTAAGAATGCCACAAAAGCTGACCGAGAGCTTTTTAGCCTGGGCTTCCACAGCTCAGAGTGGATATGTCAGTGGTATAGGGTCCATCGTAGGGTCCATCGTAGATCTGGAAGGTTCTCTGTTTGAGTTTGAGTTTGAGTTGAGCCAGTTCAGGGCCGGTCCTGAGACTCCTGTGCTGGAAATTCTTTCAATAAGAATGTCATAATTTACAGTGTCAAAGCCAGTGCTTAGGTCAAGGAGGATGATGGCTGCAGAGCGTCCTTGATCCAGCAGCACTTTGATTCCTCCACAACCACCAAAAGGGCAGTTTCTGTGCTGTGCCTAGGTCGAAACCCTGTTTAGGTTGGGTGTAGACTATTATTAAGTTCTAGGTATTCTAAGAGGGACTGGTTAACATGTTTTTAAATATTTTGCTCAGACCAAGAAGCAAGGAGATGGATCTATAATTTTCTGGACAAAGAGGGTCCAGGGTAGGCTTTTTTAATACAGCTTTTACCATGGCCTATTTCCATGCCAAGGGTATTATTATTTCCTTTGCTAATGAGAGATTGAGCATTTCTACTGAGTATGGAAGATGCTTTCTGCTGCTTTGGCAAGGATACGTGGCAGGGTAGGATCTAGTGGGGAGTCCGATTTTACTTTGCCAAAAAGAGCTGTAAAGCCATCTAATGTCATGTTGGGAATTACCGAAAGGCCATTATGCCTTTTTTCCAGTTTGTCTCTCTCGGGAGTGGGGCTCGTGTCTTTAGCAGAATGTTGGAAAGTTAGGTAGATGTTGATGCTTTTTTAATAAAAACAAATCTGCCAAGATCATTGTACCTGTGTACTGATATTTGAGGGGTAGAACTGTTAGGGGTAAGCTCCAGCTATGCCTTGACTACCTGAAATATTTCACGTTAGAGGCATGGTTGATTTTTGCATCATAGTAGGCAACTTGAGTGGTTTCAATAGTTTGATTTGCTTGTTATGCTATAATATTTCTTCCATTTCCTTCCAGCTTTTTTGCACTCTTGTTTTAGTGTCCGTATGTTGGGTGCATACCAAGGGGTGAATTTGCCTTTGGCACGTTTGGTTTGAGTTTTTATGGGACTATTTTAATTGAGTAATTGTGTGATCCACTGAGAGACATTCACGTTTTCTATTGAGGGGTTAGTGTCCAAGTCCGGGCTTAAAGTGTTAAAGAGCCTGTATCCAATTGTCATTATACAATTAAGCTCATCAGCAGTCTCTCCAGGTACTTGGACTGGGGGCGGGAGAAGGGTTTTGAGAATTGAGGACCATGGGGATCATGACATGGTCAGATTAAATCACCAGGAGCAGGTTCATCACATTTAAGAGAGAGTCATTCATAAAGATAGGGTCAAGCAATTGGCCTTTTTTGTGAGTGGACCAGATATCATTTGGGAGAGTTGGATGGCGAAGAGGTCTTGCAAGAGCCCGGAGACTTGTGAGCCTACTTGCTCTTTCATGTGGATATTGAGATCTCCCAATATGGTCAAATTGTTTTTTTTGCTTGCCAGATTGGCAATCGCACCAGGCAGGGCCTGGGTGAAATGTCCGCTTTGGGCTGGAGAGCCGGTAAAGAAGTGTCTCTGAGAAGGTATATGTAAGGGACAGTGAGAAGGCAAAGATCATGCTTTCATAGTCCGGGAGGAGAAGGGGTTCCTGGACACATCTAAAGGCTTCCTTAAGGATTATGGCAAGCCCCCTGACCTTCTTGTTTTCTCAGTCCTTCCAACAAATGCAGTAGTCAGAAGGCAGGGCCTGGGTGAGATCGGCCCCTGACTCTGCGTGGAGCCAGATTTCTGTTAGGAAGACCATATCCAGTTTTTCTTCCTAAACATGTCTCAGCTAGTCAGGGCAGGTTTGGCAGTCTCGAGACCACAAGTGCAATGAAGAGGCATCAAGCAGTTTTTGCAGTAAGATTATCCCTTAAGCAAGTTGACTGAATGGAGACAGTTATCCTTTGTATACCCCGGGCGGGCTAATAGTTATGACAGGAAGTAAGTTACCATATTTAGGTGGATTGGGGCAGGGTTCCTGGCCCCTGGTCCCATTCAGATATAGACGGATGCAGATGGGCTTGCCTTTGGTGCGCCGTTGGCACACTAGCTTTGCGTATGCTGCATGACTGCCCCCGGCTTCATTTAATGGTACTGGCTGAGACCGACAAGAGTGCCGACCAAGAAGGCTTCTCACAACTTCATAGTTTTCCCCAAACACCGCCTCCCTCTTTGTAGAGTGCAAGGTGTAGTAATGTCTTAGCAATTAAAGTGCAAATGCAGATTTAAGTATTTCAGCTTTTAAAATCAGATTCAAGTATTTTAGCTTTTTAAATCACATCATTCAGAATTCACAATAAAAGCACAGTTCTAAATACAGTGTTCTCCCAAAGCGCACAGTGGCAGTGCGTCCACTAACAAGGCAACTGAACCCAAAGGTTAATTTTATTGTGCAGGCTGAGAACGACTAGAGCAACGACCAAGAAGCCCTCTCGCAACATCATAGTTTCCCCACAATTAAAATGCCTCCTTCTTTGTAGAGTGCAAGTTGTAGTAATGTCCTAGTGTACACAGATGTGTACAGTTCCTATTGTGGGAAGAAAGGTCGGAGATACCTGAGGGATCAAGTTGAGGGATCTGATCCTTCAGGAGCAAGAGCCCTCACACACCCAGAGGGGTATCAAGCTTCATCATTGTGCAGCTTCTCGTTTGGTCTGCACTGCAATGCCCAACGGGCCCTGCAGAGGGACTCTTTGCCGGAGTTCTTTTGAGCTGCTGCAGTGAAGTGTGAGGTGCTAAAGGGCAGGTGTTGTGAATGAGCAGAGTGGTGGGTTAAAAATAACTCGAGGTGTTAACAAAGTGAAAGTTTAATGTATGGAACCCTCGGTTATGTTAAAAACAGGTATAGGCCAGGGTGGATCATGATCCAAGTTGGCACTAAATAAAGGTGTAGGTCAACATTTTTCTTGCCTTAAATATGTCAAAAATGATCGCAGCAATTTGTCAGGACCATGAGAAGTGAAAGGCTAAAGTGAAAAACTAAGGAGCATATTATCAAGAGAATTATCGCCGCTTTAGCGGCCGTTTTCGGCCAAAAAGCGGCGATAATTCTAACGCATTATTAACAAGGACATGCTAGAGCGTGTATCCTTGATTTAACTCCCGTTTCTGTCACCACTCGCTACGCATCGATAATGAGATGCAAAGTAGGCGTGGCTGACAGAAACAACATGGGAAAATATCGCGAAGGCAGCTTCGCGATATTAGCAAGGAGGGGTAGCGATGTTAATAATCGCGCTACCTCTGGCCTAACGCAGGAATTTAACGTCTGCTAAATTCCTGTGTTAGGCATACCTAACATGGGAGGTGGATTATGGGGTTAAGGCCACAGGGCCTTATCACCAAGATCATCGCCGTTTTGGGAGGGACATCGCTGTTTTTTAGGTGATGTTTGGCCATTTGCCCGCTATCGCTGGAATATTTATCGCCATAGTGCTGAGCGTTGGTAATACAGCGCTAGCTTGGCGAGATTTTCCAGCGATAGCCGGCGATAAAGAAAAGCACGCTAAGCGCGCTCGGCGATAATTATCTCCAACCCTAGATAATATGCCCCTTAACTACTCATGGGGAGGAAGGTTAGAGGTACGTATGTTATCTAAAGCCGTACAGTGCCCCAATACATTAGAGTATATAGTATACCTTGATGCATTCGATAAGTGAACCAACCTAGGGGGAATGAACGGGGGGGAGTAAAGACAATGATAACATTCAGCAACAATTTTTAAAGATGAGTCGATAAGGGCATGCAGTGCAAATCCAACTGCACACAAATGGTCAATGCCAGGTGGGCAAAACAGTACAGACCATAATCATAGATTCATCAATAATCAAAACAGCAATATAAAATGTACCCACCACAGTTATGGAAAGCATATCACATGTAATGCAGATGTTTGACTGGATGCAGAAAGTGGAGAACTCGTGCATGCAGTACAGAACAACAGTGACAAAAGGTAACAAATTGTCTCAAAGAAAAAAATATATTGAAGCGAGTGTAATTACACAAAGGTATCCGCCTCATGGATGTCGGTCATCAGTGTTGGACTGGGTCTCTCATGCGCAATACTGGGATAGAACATGGACAATTAGGAATTTAATTATCCTAAAAATCTTATCTTAGGCTAAAGCTCCATGAGCAGTGGCGGAGTTGTGCTACAAAAGCGTTGTGCCGCCCAGTTCAAAGGGTAGAGAAGACATAAGTTTAATGAGCAAACCCGGGTCTCCATGTGGTGACCGCCCGCTATGTAGGCTAACATGGCCATACAATTTGGGTTTTAACTTATGGTTGATGGCTGCCACGGGATGCGTGCGACCTACCCCTGGTTCTGCTCCTGCTTGACTTTGAGCGAGGTAGGGGGCCGGTGAGACTCAACGCCGCGGAACACATCATCATGGTGTACCCAGGGAGCTAGTGCATCCCCCACCCGCTGGAAGGAGAAAGGGGGATAGACCAGGGCCATGTTGGAATGGACCAAGAAAAGGGAGGGTAGACCAGCACCATCTTAGAGTGGGCTAGTCTAAATGTGGTTGCATTCCCACAGTATGTCTTTTGCTTTCTCACCCTAAGTGCGCTGGGTATGCCCAGACATGGGTCCCGGGATAACTGTGTCACTGGATTCAAGCTAGTCTGTCTGATGAGGGGTGATGCCCCGAAACTGGTCCCAGGATGCTTGTTTCCGGTCCAGGGAGGACCTGGCTTGGCAGATTGGGCTGGACTGTTCCCATGAGGCACAGGGTCAAGACTGATTTGCATTTGGCTAGGTCTAAACTGGGGTGGCATGGTGAGCAAAAGAACGATGGATTTAACCCAGATCTATTGACTGGGGGTGAATGTTTGATTTGCTCTGCATCCCGTCCATCATCTGTGTGTCTTTTGCTTTCAACCCTGCGTTAAGCCATTCAGGTCACTCCACTGAAGCCAGAAAAGCAGAAGCAACACTGAGATCAGTATTATTTGCTATCTGTGTTAAATTACTGCAATAAAAATCTGGCCAAACTAATTGCAAACCGTTTGAATCTCCTACTCCCAGACCTAATAAGGCAGAATCAATCTCGGTTTGTTCCTGGTCATTCTACAACCCATATCGTGCATAGCCTGTTCCCTTTGATAGAAGACGTAGACCCTGATCTCGAGGCAGTGGCAGTTTCTTTAGACGCTTCTAAAACATTCGATGTCTTAGAATGGGACTACCTATTTACCATTTGTAAGAAATTGTTTTGTTGATTGATGGAGGTGAAACCCTACTCAAGCAACAGCTGCAATCCTTTTCAGGGTGAACCACAAAAGTCACTAAATTAACATGTGCTTAATCCTCTGATAGCTTTGCAGCACAAAAGGCTTATCTTAGAGGCAATGTGTAAAGTATGTATGCAGTACACAAACAGGAATCAGAAAGATCCCACATCAATTTAGAAAAATAGAGTAATACATTATTTGACACTAAAACAACACAAATCCAATCAATAGAATGGAAAATGTGCAGTTTTATAGATTTAATATAAGTATAGCACCTAAAGGCACAAAACACCACTCACAATTATCTGGTGGTGCGAGACTGGCTGAAAATCACAAGTGTCGGGCCGGCCGTGATGGAGAGCAGGCCAGATGCTGGGACCAGGTTACTCCCACTGAAAGAGTTACCTTCTGAAGTCTAGCATGAAGAGTCTAGCTTGCAGTGGAGGAGGCTACAAGGAGCAGGGTGAGCATGGCAGATACCATTCAAAAGAGTGTTTGATCAATATTTACCTTAATAAGATGCAGATAATAAGACGCCGTCCGCGACCCGACCGTGGCCAGCGCCAGGAACCCTGGATCTCCGACCATCCATCGCTACGACAACACCACCCTCCTTGCACTCAATCAATCAATCAATCAGGGGTTTTTAAAGTGCGCTACTCACCCGTGAGGGTCTCAAGGCGCTGGGGGAGGGGGGGAGGCTGCTCCGGGTCAGTCAAAGAGCCAGGTATTGAGGTTCTTCCTGAACGTGTGCAGAGTCGGGGAGCGTCTGATGTTCACAGGGAGCTCGTTTCAGGCCTTCGCTGTGATGTAGGAGAAAGCTCCCCCGCCGGTTCTGCTTCTGCGGATGCGGGGGACCTCTGCCAGGGCGAGGTCGGCGGAGCGGAGGTTCCTCTTGGGTACATGGAAGGATTGTCTCTCGTTGAGGTATTTGGATCCAATGTTGTTGAGGGATTTGTAGGCATGGGTGAGGAGTTTGAAGGTGACCCTCTTTTCGATGGGGAGCCAGTGGAGGCCTCGTAGGTGTTGGGTCATGTGCTCGTGGCGCGGTGTCCCTAGGACGAGTCTGGCTGCAGTGTTCTGGATGGTTTGTAGTTTGTGTAGAAGAGTTTTGTTGATTCCGGCATTGAGGGCGTTGCCGTAGTCTAATCTGCTGGTGATGAGTGTGTGGGTGATGGTCTTTCTGCAGTCGGGGGGGATCCATTTGAAGGTCTTGCGGAGGATGCGGAGGCAGTTGAAACTGGTGGAGGCGACGGCGTTGATCTGGCGGTTCATGGTGAGGGAGGAGTCCAGGATGATGCCGAGGTTTTGAGTGTGGTCTGTACGGGTGGGTGGGCTCCTGAGGGTGGAGGGCCACCAGGTGTTGTCCCAGGTGTGAGAAGTTGGCCTGGTATATGCTGTCCACTAATTATAGTGGGCACCTTGCACCAGTCCAAACAACCCCTTATTGGAGATAGGTTAAAGACAACCTTATTGAAAGCTATCCTAGTGGTAGCTATGGAGAGCAGCCTTCAGGCTAAGTCTTGAAGGAATGTAAAGCAGCTTGTTTTACCAGTCTATAATCTCTTGAGTGACCAAATGAAAGAGCACCACACCAGGTATATATTCAAAATATATGTATTTATTGCTAAACACATTCCTCTAGTCTCTTTATGAGGCTAGAGTTCGAAGTACATAAGTTAGAAGTTATTTAAACACAGTAATAGCACAAATACACGTTTGGGCCCTAGGGGCGTACCAAACCATATACCAATAAAGTGGTATAAGAACCACGACTGAACTAGATACTAGGCCTAGAGCCTCTAGAAGTGCTTGGACCACAAGGAACCACCCAAGGTAGTGACACAGGGGACCCACGGGGGACGCGTGCAGTGTAAATACACAACCGCGATACGCCGTTGACTTCTATGTAGAAAGTCGCGATCAGGAAATTAAAGAAAAGGGACACTTAAAGGAGGACTTGGAGCAAACCCTTTGAGAACTAGTACTTTGAAGAGTCTCTACCCACGGGAGCACCGGAGTACTCGTGTTACCTCACCCAGGGAAGCCGGGTGCATAGGTGTCTTTCGGGGTCGGGTTTCGTCGTCGATTTGAATGGCGATCTGCTGCAAAGTGCTGCTGGCGACCAAGTGGAAAGTGTCCGGGTGGATCCAAGAGTGGATCGGAGATCTGAAGAACCTGAAAGCAGAGGGGACAGAGTCTGGGTCACTAGACAGTGACCAGGAAGGCGATGGACAGATGCCCACCAATGTTGAGTGCTTCAGGTGCGTTGACAGTCATCTTGACTCTTCAGCCACGAGGTCCAGGAGGAGTTGTCGGTGACCAGGAGCAGGATTCGGGCTGGTACACGACGTCTGTCGAGTGCTGAGGTGTCGGTGACCGGATTGGACCCAACAAGCCTTGGCAACGGCAAGTCTCGATGAAGATGAAGATCGTTGATGGTGCAGACCAGCAAGGTCTGGGGAACTCACCCAGCGAGGGTAAGTGAGGGCAGGCCTGGAGCAACCAGGATGCCCAAGAAAAAAAAGATTGGCCTTCATTAAAGGCTACTAGCCAACGGGCTAGCAACCGTGAAGGAGCCTCGAGACATCGCACGTGGATCTGGCTCACAGGACACTCGTGGAGTGGAGGCCAGTGATCTTCGGTGCAGTTAGTGCTGGAGGCTAGGGCTACTCGGAGCCTAAAGCACGACTTCGTGGGAGACCCAGAAGAGGATGCACTTGCAAATGTGCTTGGTGTCCAGGGGTCACGGTCTCACGTCACCCACGATAGCTACGGGCCTCAGCTTTGCTGGGGACTCAGGGTAGCCTCGGGGAAGTCTGAGAATCTACCTCTGGTGATGCGAAGACTTCGGTGTCCGACGGGAGCTTCAGAAATGCAGACCAGACAGATGCGTCTTTGGTGCCTGCCAAGCAGGGGAGTCACTCCTTGACCCCAAGGGAGATTCTTCTGTCCTCTAATCTTGAGTAGAGCATCGAAGGTCCAGGATTCTGTTTCAGAGTTTCATCCAGGGATAATCTAAAGTCCTAAGGACTGGGTTCCTATACTTATACCAAGTTTAGGGGTTGGACTACTCTGTGGCCCCACCTATGGGTGGGTCAGGGCAGAGGGTGGCTACACCCCTTTCCCTTTGTCCAGTTCACGCCAAAGCAGGGGCTGCAAGCCCCTGATCCGGTTTGAACTGGGGTATGCACAGGGACACCAAATGTGCCCCCAGTGCAGGACTTCAAAGCACCCGAAAGTGCTCCCGCCCAGCCCCAATACACATTATCCTGTCTGGGGAGGTGGTCACACCTCCCTGGGACAGGAAACCTATTGTCCAGGCCTCCCCTGCCGGAGTTTTGTCCAGCAGCAGGAGGCCAGACTCGTGTCTGTGGCAGCAGCATCCATTTTGTGATGCCAGGGCTTTGGAAAGAAGTTACCGGGCTAGCCAGAGTTAACATGTCTTTCCCTCTAGAAGGGTGGAATGCTACCCCCGCCGCCAGAATTGGCGGGGGGTAGTATTCCAAGATGTTTGACACCAAACACGACATGTTTAGGTGCAGCCATTCCAAAGTTAGCATTTAACGCGAGGTTATAATGCGCTTAAGAGTATATGGTCAGGCTGCACTACAAACAGCATCAGAGAAGGGTCTCCGAACGCTGCAGAGGGGCCCTGCTCATGCAGGGGCACCCTCTCACATAGGAACCATGCACTCTGCCTTTAGGATTGATAAGGCCTGCCTTAGGAGTGACTTATAGGTTTATATGTGTGTATGTATTTAGTGATATAGGTAACCTATATCACAGTAAGGAGTGCATGCACCACCTTACCCAGGCTGCAGTAGCAGACCTGTGGTGTCAGTTTGGATGGCCTTCCAGGGGTGGCATAATACATGCTGCAGCCCCTGGTAGGCCTCTGAGGTACCTATGCCCTTGGTACATAGTATACCATATACTAGGGACTTATAAGGGCACTCCAGATTCCAATCAGAGATGTGCCTAAGGCACATGGAAACCTTTTACAGAGAAAGCAGATAGACTGGGGCCCTGAATAGCAGGATCCCAGTCCAACTAAGTCATAAACCAGCAAAACACCATAAAAAAGTGGGGGCAACCATATAGTCAGATTCCACCTTCCTACATAAACCCCCCAAACGAAAGGAGATAAGGCTAACCTTGGCCAGTTGAGCCTTCATTGACTAAGTGGTCATATAAGGAAGCACCTGCACTAGCATGGTTGCCCCCTGTCTTATGGTCCACTAAGCAATCCCTCACCCTAAGGGTATGAGAGGGTCTCCACCATGGGGAATCACTACCTGTGGTGTGCTTAGGTAAAGTGCAAGGCTGGTGAGGTGTCTGAGTAGGGAAGTGAGGCCCTAGGAATGTTGGCCTCAGCTTCCTCAGATCACTGGTCACCATGTATGCCTGTCTTTCCATGACTGAGTTGCACTTTGCTCTAAGGGTCAACCTTTGGCTGCCTACAGCTGGGGGTTGGGTCCCTTTGGATGGACTACTGGAGGGACAGGGCTGGTTTGGAACCTTCAGGTCCCAGGTTTGCCCTTGCCTACCAGAGTCCTTCTGGGGAGGTCCCTACATAAAGGCATGGGCGATCCCTCAGTGTGTAGAGGAGTTTTCACCTGGCTAGGGCTACTAGACTGGGTGCCCCTAATCTGCTGATGGGGGGTTCCTCTGGACAGGGGGCCCTGGGGGGTCCACTGACCTCCCTGACCTCTGCAGCCCTGGGCTGGCTGAGGCAGGGTAGAGAGGGGCAGGTTACCTGCTCCAGACTGGGTACCACCTTGGAAGGGTCCTCTGCCATCAGGGGTATGGCCAGGCCAGGCCTGACTACCTCTGGGGCAGTTCCTTCACTAGGGGTAGGGTCAGTTCCCTGAGGAGGCTGACCCTTACCTACTGTCTGGAGGGAAGAAGACTTTTCTTCAACCCTTGTGCTCTCTTTTGGGGGAGAGTGGGCCATTCTTTCAGGCTCCATCTCTCCAAAATCTTGGGCTGGGGCTGTGGCCATTACAGCCCCACTAACCTTTACAGGGACGCCCAACATCCTAAGGTGGGTTTGGTGTTCAACTTCAGCCCAGGCTGAAATCTCCAGATCATTGCCCATCAGGCAATCTACAGGTAAGGTGGGGGACACTGCCACTCTCTTTGGGCCTGTGACCCCCTCCCAGCTGAGATTGACTATGGCCATGGGGTGATCTGTTCTGACACCATCAATGTTGGTCACCTGGTATTTAAACTCAGGTAAAAGCTGGTGAGGGGGGACTAGTTTCCCTGCCACCATGGTGACACTAGCCCCTGTGTCCCTAAATGCCACAGCTTTCTGACCATTAATCATTGGCTCCAGTCTGTACCTGCCCATTGCTGTGGGACCCATGGTAAAGGTGGCAAATCCTACACCACCATCAGAGTCAGAGGAGTCTGTTGAGGGGTCCCTGTCTGAACCAGGGCCCACCTCTGTTCCTGTTGCAAAAGCACCTAACTTTTTGGGTGCACTACTCCCAACTGGAGGATTACTACTGGTAGTACCAGGAGGGGGGTAGTAGTTGCTGGGGGAACATTTTCTTTATTGCCAATCCTGGGGCAACTGGGATCAGATTTCCAGTGCCCAGGCTTTTTACAGACATGGCAATATGGTTTCTTTTCAGGAGAGGAAGGAGTTTGGGACCCACCCCCAGAAGAGGAATTTTGGGGCCCTGTAGTGGACTTATCCTTAGATTTATCCCCACCTTTCTCTTGGGACTTAGTAGAATCTTTCTTCTGGTCACCACCCTGATTTCTAGTTTTTACTCTGGTTCTGACCCATTTGTCTGCCTTCTTTCCCAATTCTTGGGGAGAGGTCAGATCAGAGTCCACCAGATACTGGTGCAAAAGCTGGTTTTGACAATTATTAAGGATCTGCTCCCTCATAATCAAATTGTACAATCCTAAAAAGTCATGCACTTTGTTGCCATGTATCCAACCTTCCAGAGCCTTTGTAGCACAATCTACAAAATCAACCCAGTCTTGAGTCTGAGCTTTTTGGGTGTCTCTGAACTTCAACCTATACTGTTCAGTGGTTAGGCCAAACCCATCTATCAGAGCACTCTTCAAGACTGTGTAATTGTCAGCATCCTCTTCTCTTACAGTGAGGAGCTTGTCTCTACCTTTGTCTGCAAAGGAGAGCCACAAGATTGCTGCCCACTGCCTCTGGGGGACCTTCTGAACTTTACAGGCCCTCTCCAGTGCAGTTATCCATTTGTGGATGTCATCCCCACTCTGGTAGGGAGGGACAATCTTGTTTAGGTTTCTATGGTCATAAGACCTTTCCCTATCTCTAGGGATATTGCTGCCACCATGGGACTCTAGTCCCAACTTTCTTTTCTCTCTAAAGAGATCTAGGGACTCCCTGTCTAAGGCTACTTGCTTCCTTCTGAGTTCAAGCTGAGCTTCCTCATATTGAATCAGCCTCTTTCTTCTCTCATGAGAGGATTCCCTCCTATGAGATGAGACAGAGCTCCCTATTGAGGTGCCAGAGTGGTTAGACTCCTGAGAAGGAGATCTAGACTTCCTGGGCACACTCATAATCCTTCCTGGGGGGACAAAGAGGGCATCATCCTGATCATCCTCTTCATCTTCCTCAGGAGGGATTGGGTTATCCAGGTCAGGGTCATTGTCACCCTCCTGGCCAGTTTCAGAGGGGGGCTGGGGGTATTTCTACCCCTGGTCCCATCCTCATCTTCTGCCCCACCCTCAGCTCCTACCCCTTCAGTCCCCAAGGGCTTACTAAGGTCATAAGCCACCAACAACTCTTTAAGGTGTTGGGTGGTGGGACTTTGGCCTGTCCTTATTTTTCTCAAGTTACATAATGCTCTCAATTCCAAGAATGGGAGTGTATCATACTTGGAGGGTGGAAGCTCAGTGGCTTCCTGCAAGGATTCTTTAGATCCTACCCTTAAAGACATTACTAGTGTGGTGTGGTATATGCACTACCTACTCTAGTGTGGCCTACTAAACTCTCTTGAGTTGTAGAAAGGGTTGTGCTATCCCTTAACACACAACTCTAAGTTCAGTAGAACTTACTGTATTCTAAGCTTAAATTATATGTACCTTAGGTACCTTTAGTGGTTTTCAGTTGATCAATTCAATTGAGATTATCTGGTAAAACAATAGCAAGCTGGAATCCCACACGCTGCACACCAATGTGAGAAGTTGGCCTGGTATATGCTGTCCACTAATTATAGTGGGCACCTTGCACCAGTCCAAACAACCCCTTATTGGAGATAGGTTAAAGACAACCTTATTGAAAGCTATCCTAGTGGTAGCTATGGAGAGCAGCCTTCAGGCTAAGTCTTGAAGGAATGTAAAGCAGCTTGTTTTACCAGTCTATAATCTCTCGAGTGACCAAATGAAAGAGAACCACACCAGGTATATATTCAAAATATATGTATTTATTGCTAAACACACCCGTCTAGTCTCTTTATGAGGCTAGAGTTCGAAGTACATAAGTTAGAAGTTATTTAAACACAGTAATAGCACAAATACACGTTTGGGCCCTAGGGGCGTACCAAACCATATACCAATAAAGTGGTATAAGAACCACGACTGAACTAGACACTAGGCCTAGAGCCTCTAGAAGTGCTTGGACCACAAGGAACCACCCAAGGTAGTGACACAGGGGACCCACGGGGGACGCGTGCAGTGTAAATACACAACCGCGATACGCCGTTGACTTCTATGGAGAAAGTCGCGATCAGGAAATTAAAGAAAAGGGACACTTAAAGGAGGACTTGGAGCAAACCCTTTGAGAACTAGTACTTTGAAGAGTCTCTACCCACGGGAGCACCAGAGTACTCGTGTTACCTCACCCAGGGAAGCCGGGTGCATAGGTGTCTTTCGGGGTCGGGTTTCGTCGTCGATTTGAATGGCGATCTGCTGCAAAGTGCTGCTGGCGACCAAGTGGAAAGTGTCCGGGTGGATCCAAGAGTGGATCGGAGATCTGAAGAACCTGAAAGCAGAGGGGACAGAGTCTGGGTCACTAGCCAGTGACCAGGAAGGCGATGGACAGATGCCCACCAATGTTTAAGTGCTTCAGGTGCGTTGACGGTTGTCTTGACTCTTCAGCCACGAGGTCCAGGAGGCGTTGTCGGTGACCAGGAGCAGGATTCGGGCTGGTACACTATGTCTGTCGAGTGCTGAGGTGTCAGTGACCGGATTGGACCCAACAAGCCTTGGCAACGGCAAGTCTCAATGAAGATGAAGATCGTTGATGGTGCAGACCAACAAGGTCTGGGGAACTCACCCAGCGAGGGTAAGTGAGGGCAGGCCTGGAGCAACCAGGATGCCCAAGAAGAAAAAGATTGGCCTTCATTAAGGGCTACTAGCCAATGGGCTAGCAACCGCGAAGGAGCCTCGAGACGTCGCACGTGGATCTGGCTCACAGGACACTCGTGGAGTGGAGGCCAGTGATCTTCGGTGCAGTTAGTGCTGGAGGCTAGGGCTACTCGGAGCCCAAAGCACGACTTCGTGGGAGACCCAGAAGAGGATGCACTTGCAAATGTGCTCGGTGTCCAGGGGTCACGGTCTCACGTCACCCACGATAGCTACAGGCGTCAGCTTTGCTGGGGACTCAGGGTAGCCTCGGGGAAGTATGAAAATCCACCTCTGGTGATACGAAGACTTCGGCGTCCGACGGGAGCTTCAGAAATGCAGACCAGACAGATGCGTCTTTGGTGCCTGCCAAGCAGGGGAGTCACTCCTTGACCCCAAGGGAGATTCTTCTGTCCTCTAATCTTGAGTAGAGCGTCGAAGGTCCAGGATTCTGTTTCAGAGTTTCGTCCAGGGATAATCTAAAGTCCTAAGGACTGGGTTCCTATACTTATACCAAGTTTAGGGGTTGGACTACTCTGTGGCCCCACCTATGGGTGGGTCAGGGCAGAGGGGTGGCTACACCCCTTTCCCTTTGTCCAGTTCGCGCCAAAGCAGGGGCTGCAAGCCCCTGATCCGGTTTGACCTGGGGTATGCACAGGGACACCAAATGTGCCCCCAGTGCAGGACTTCAAAGCACCCGAAAGTGCTCCCGCCCAGCCCCAATACACATTATCCTGTCTGGGGAGGTGGTCACACCTCCCTGGGACAGGAAACCTATTGTCCAGGCCTCCCCTGCCGGAGTTTCGTCCAGCAGCAGGAGGCCAGACTCGTGTCTGTGGCAGCAGCATCCATTTTGTGATGCCAGGGCTTTGGAAAGAAGTTACCGGGCTAGCCAGAGTTAACATGTCTTTCCCTCTAGAAGGGTGGAATGCTACCCCTGCCGCCAGAATTGGTGGGGGGTAGTATTCCAAGATGTTTGACACCAAACACGACATGTTTAGGTGCAGCCATTCCAAAGTTAGCATTTAACGCGAGGTTATAATGCGCTTAAGAGTATATGGTCAGGCTGCACTACAAACAGCATCAGAGAAGGGTCTCCGAACGCTGCAGAGGGGCCCTGCTCATGCAGGGGCACCCTCTCACATAGGAACCATGCACTCTGCCTTTAGGATTGATAAGGCCTGCCTTAGGAGTGACTTATAGGTTTATATGTGTGTATGTATTTAGTGATATAGGTAACCTATATCACAGTAAGGGGTGCATGCACCACCTTACCCAGGCTGCAGTAGCAGACCTGTGGTGTCAGTTTGGATGGCCTTCCAGGGGTGGCATAATACATGCTGCAGCCCCTGGTAGGCCTCTGAGGTACCTATGCCCTTGGTACATAGTATACCATATACTAGGGACTTATAAGGGCACTCCAGATTCCAATCAGAGATGTGCCTAAGGCACATGGAAACCTTTTTACAGAGAAAGCAGATAGACTGGGGCCCTGAATAGCAGGATCCCAGTCCAACTAAGCCATAAACCAGCAAAACACCATAAAAAAGTGGGGGCAACCATATAGTCAGATTCCACCTTCCTACACCAGGCGGAGGTGCAAGGTCCGAGGATGAGGACCTCGGTTGTTTCTGAGTTGAGTTTCAGGCAGCTGTCCTTCATCCAGGCTGCCACGTTCTTCATTCCTTCATGGAAGCATAGCCTGGCATCTTCGGGATTCTTCGTGAGTGAGAGGATGAGCTGAGTGTCGTCGGCGTAGGATACGATGTTTAGCCCCTGCTGTCTGACGATGGCGGCGAGGGGGGCCATATAGACGTTGAAGAGCGTGGGGCTGAGTGATGATCCCTGGGGTACTCAGCAGCTGATTTCCGTGGGTTTGGAGAGGAAGGGAGGGAGTCGGATCCTCTGGGTTCTGTCGGAGAGGAAGGATTGGATCCAGTCGAGGGCGGCTCCTTGTATTCCCGCATCGTGTAGTCTGGCTGCGAGCGTGCGGTGTGAGACGGTGTTGAACGTTGCGGAGAGGTCTAGAAGGATGAGGGCCGCGGTGTGTCCTTGATCCAGTAGCATGCAGATGTCATCGGTGGCGGCGAGGAGGGCGGTTTCGATGCTGCGGTTGCTGCGGAATCTGGATTGGGAGGCGTCCAGGATGGAGTTTTCTTCTATGAAGGCGGTCAGCTGGGTGTTTACGATTCTCTCGGTGACTTTGGCCGCGAAGGGGAGGAGAGAGATGGGCCGGTAGTTTTTCAGGTCTGTAGGGTCGGCCGTAGGTTTCTTGAGGAGGGGTTTTACCTCTGTCCGCTTCCAGTCATCTGGGCAGATGCCTTATCTGAGGGAGGCGTTGATGGTTCTTCCTAGTTCGGGTGCGCTGACGGTGGCGGCCCTGTGGAATATGTGCGGTGGGCAGGGGTCCATAGGGGCTCCTGAGTGGGTTTTCTTCATGGTCGCGGTGATGAGTTTGACGGTAGCGGGGTCCCAGGACGTGATGGTAGGCTTGTCGGCGGTGGTCGGTAGGGGGGTGGTGTTCGTCGTTGGTTCGTTGAAGATGTCGTAGAGTGCCTTGATCTTTAGATGGAAGTAGGAGCTGAGCTTGTCGCAGAGTTCCTGGGAGGGTGTGACGTCCGTGGCTTCGCAGGTGGGTTTGGCGAACTGCTGTATGATGTTGAACAGTTCCTTGGCGTTGGTCACGTTGGTCTGGACCTTGTCTCTTATGAAGGTCCGTTTGGTGTCTCTTATGCGTTGGTGGTATTCCTTCGGGGCGCTCTTGTGGTTGTTCCGTGATTCCGTGGTTTTCAGGTTTCGCCAGGTATTTTCTAGGCGTCTGCAGGAGCGTCTGGCCTCTTGATGTTCTGTGGTGAACCAGGCGGCTTTTAGAGGGCGTTGTTTGGCAGCGGGGCGGAGGGGTGCGAGTTTGTCGGCGCAGCAGGAGATCCAGCGGTGAAATTCCCTGGCTGCGGAGTTGGTGTCGTTCGTAGTGATGGGGGGGTCTTGATGGAGGGTGGTGCTAAGGTGTTCCTCTGTGACCTTGCTCCAGTTCCGTCGTGGTGGGCGCAGGGCGGGTTTGGGTGCGGTGGTGGTGTTGAAAGTGAAATGGATGCAGTGGTGGTCCGTCCAGTGGGGCTGGGTGGTGTGGCTGAAGCGGATGTTAGTTTGTCCCGCGAAGATGGGCTCGAGGGTGTGACCCGCTCTGTGGGTGGGCGTGTTGACGAGCTGCTTCAGTCCAAGGTTGGCGAGGTTGTCGAGGAGAGTGGTGGAGTCGGGGTCGTTGCCGTTGTCGAGGTGGAAATTCAGGTCCCCGAGTAGAATGTAGTCCGTAGAGGTGATGGCGTGGGGTGCGGCGAGCTCGGCGATGGTGGTTCCGTGGTGTGTGCGAGGTCCTGGCAGGCTGTCGATGAGGGTGCCGCGTAGCGTGGACCTGGGGCTAGTCTGGATCTGGAAATGTAGGTGCTCTGTGTTGGAGAGGGGTTCACTCGTGCTGGATGTGGAGAGTCGGAGGGGGGCCTTGTGTGCGATGGCGAGTCTTCCTCCTGGGCGGTGCGGGCGGTCCTTTCTCTGGATCTTGTATCTGTCGGGGATGGCCATTGCGATGTCAGGGCCGGAGGTGGCGTTGGTCCAGGATTCTATGAAAAATGCGGCGTCGGGCGAGAGGGTGTCGATCAGGTCCCAGATCTCTACGGCGTGACGGTGCAGGGAACGCACGTTGAGAAGGATGCAAGTAAGGAATTCGGTGGTGCGTGCATCAGGCGTGCCTTTGGTGGTTGTGAGAGCTTCGTCGATGGTGAAGGATCTGCGGCAGGGTCTGCACGAGAACTGCCCTTGGGTGGTGTTGGGCGCGGATCTTGCGCAGTCAGGGTGTCTTCCGGGGTTGAGTGTGTGGAGGGTGGTTGAGTCATAGCAGTGGGGCCTCAGGAACCAGGGTTCCTGGTGCTGGTCATGGTCTGGTCGCGGATGGGCGCAGACGGGCTTGCCTTTGGCGCACCAGCAGCGTGACCATGCAGCTGTCGCCATAATGTAGGGGAGGGGGGTGGGGCGTGCAGCTGGGAGGCGGGAGCGGGGCGGTAGGGGGAGGGGTCAGAGGTCGGCGGTGGCGGGAAACAGAGGGGGGATGAGGGGGAGCACCAGCGAGGGCAATGGGCAATTAGGGAACAGAAAAGAAAAGAAAAGAACCAGAACTCAACACCGGAAGAGTCAGAGACTGCCAACAGGCCTCGCCGAACAAGACCCACAGCCAGTTCTCCTGCCTCCACTGCCGCCAGACCCTCACCACAACCCCAGCTTCCAACACCGCCGACGCCAGCACCGGCGACACCCTAAGATGCATCCTCCTCAACGTATGCTCCGTACACAAGCACACCATGGAAATCTGGAACCTACTTGACTCCCTCTCGCCCGGCATCGCCTTCCTCACGGAGACATGGATCAATGCCTCCTCCCCCCTGACATCACCATCGCCATCCCAGACGGATACAATATCCAGAGGAAGGACCGGTACAACCTCCCGGGAGGGGGCCTCGCTATCGCCCACAAGAGCACCCTCCGCCTCACCACCTCCAGCGAAACCCTCCCCTCTGCCGAACACCTGCACTTCCAGATCCAGACCACCCCCAACGCCACACTCCGAGGAACCCTCATCTACAGACCCCCTGGCCCCCGGACACCCTTCGCCACCACCATCACCAACTTCATCGCACCCCATGCCATCGCCTCAACGAACTACATACTTATTGGAGACCTGAACTTCCACCTCGACAACCCCAGCGACCCCAAAACCACCACCCTCTGAGACAACCTCGCCAGCATCGGACTTAAACAACTCATCAACACACTGACTCACAGAGCAGGACACACCCTCGACCCCATCTTCGCGGCAGGAAACAGCATCCACTTCAGCCAAACAACGCAACCACCATGGACCGACTACCACTGTGTACACTTCACAGTCAACAAGCCCAAGGCACCCAAACCAGCCCCACGCCCACCACGGAGGAACTGGCGCAAGGTCACTGACGAGCAACTTAACTCCACCCTCACCTGGAACAACCACACCGGGACACCCGATGCAAACATCGCAGCCAGAGAACTCCACATGTGGATCTCCAACTGCACAGATGAGCTCGCCCGCTACGCAACCCCAACAAACAGCGCCCCAGGAAAGCCGCCTGGTACACCACCGCTCTCCAAGAAGCCAGGCGCACTTGCCGATGCCTGGAGAAGAACTGGAGAAACACCAAGACAACCGAAAACTACTCCACCTACAAAGACGCCATGACAGACTACCACAACCAAATCAGAACCACCAAGAGGAGCTTCATCCACAAAAAAATCCTCGCCAACTCCACCAATTCCAGGGAACTCTTCAGTGTCATCCAGGAATTCCCCAACCCACGCAGCGAAGCCGCAGACATCACCCCGTCCCAAGACCTCTGTGACAAGCTTGGAACCTACTTCCACAACTCAAGATCAAAACCCTCTACGACAACTTCGCTGACCATCCTCCAGATGCCACAGCCGGCCCCCCGCCCCCCACCCCTCGCAGACACCAGCCAACCCACCATCTCCAACTGGACACCGATCTCGACCATGAAAGGCATCCACTCGGGGGCCCCCACCGACCCCTGCCCTCCTCACATCTACCACAGAGCCGCAGCCACCATCGCACCCGAACTGCAACGCACCATTAACACCACCTTCAAAACAGGCACCTTCCCAGACGGCTGGAAGCGTGCAGAAGTCAGGCCCCTGCTCAAAAAGCCCTTAGCTCTCCCCACCGTCCTCAAGAACTACCAGCCCATCTCGCTCCTCCCCTTCGCAGCCAAAGTTGCAGAGAAAATGGTCAACAGGGAACTGACACGATTCATCGAAAAGAACGCCATTCTCGACCTGTCCCAATCCAGATTCCGAAGCAACCACAGCACCGAGACCGCCCTACTCATCGCCACAGACGACATCCGCACCCTCCTGGACCAAGGCCACTTCACAGCCCTCATCCTACTCGACCTGTCAGCGGCCTTCGACACCATCTCTCACCGCACACTAGTGGCCAGACTACACAATGCTAGAATAGAAGGAACAGCCCTGGAATGGATCCGGTCGTTCCTCACTGGAAGAAGCCAGAGAATCAGACTACTACCCTCTGACCCCACGGAAATCCGTCCCACAGGGGTCATCACTGAGCCTGACCTTCTTCAACATCTACATGGCCCCCCTTGCAGCCATCATACGACAACACAGCCTCAACATCGTATCCTACGCTGACGACCCCCAGCTCATCCTCTCTCTCACCCGAGACTCTACCACCGCCAAACTCAACTTCCAGAAAGGATTGCAAGATGTCGCAGTCTGGATGACCAACAGCTGCCTTAAACTCAACGCAGACAAGACAGAAATCCTCATCCTTGGAACCACCCCTTCAGCTTGGGACAACACATGGTGGCCAACCGCCCTCGGAAGCCCACCTACCCCCTCAGACCACGCCAAGAACCTCGGCATCAGACTCGACTCATCACTCACCATGAACCGACAGGTCAACGCCGTCACATCCAGCTGCTTCAACACCCTACGCATACTTCGCAAGACCTTCAAATGGATACCCGCTGAGTCAAGGAAGACAGTCACCCATGCACTCATCACCAGCAGACTGGACTATGGAAACGCACTGTACGCCGGCATCAACAAGTCCCTATTCCGCAAACTCCAGACTATACAGAACACCGCCGCCAGACTCGTCCTCGGCATCCCCCGGCACGAACACATCAGCCAACACCTACGAAAACTCCACTGGCTCCCCGTGGAGAAAAGAGTCACCTTCAAAATCCTCACTCACACCTACAAATGCCTCCACAACAACGGACCCAAATACCTCAACAACAGAATCAACTTCCACGTCCCCAAAAGAAACCTCCGATCTTCCAACCTCGTACTGGCCGAAACCCCATGCATCCACAGAGCAGGCGGGAGATCCTTCTCTCACATTGCGGCTAAGACCTGGAACGAGCTACCGGCAGACATCAGACGCGCCCCCTCCCTGAACACCTTCAGGAAAACTCTCAAGATCTGGCTCCTAGGCTGAACAGACCTGCGGACCCCCCCCCCCTCAGCGCCTTGGGACCCTCACGGGTGAGTAGCGCGCTTACAATTCCCCTGATTGATTCATTGATTGAGTGATGTTAATACCTGAACTGGCATAAAATTTTAATTCAACTACTTCACATTAGCCATTGAAAAGGCATGCACAGCCAGGTCCCATGCGCAACCCTCCAATTTTTGTAAAAAATATCTTACAAATATTTCTGAAGAGAGCAGAACAATGTACACCTTTAGAACATTGCTTACAATCATACTGCAACTTGAACTGTTTGTGAGTTACCCATTCATCACCCATACGTCTACAGTCTTCAACAATTGTAAGAAATTGGGTTATTAATTGAAGGGGTGGAAGCTCCACTCAGTCAACAACCACAATACTTGTCAGAGTGAACTGCAAAAGTCTCTAAAGTAACCTGTGCTTAACCCTCTGGTAGCTTGGCACAAATGCAGTCAGGTCTAACTTAGAGGCAATGTGTAAAGCATTTATGCAGCACACAAACAGTAATAAAGTGACAACACAGCACAAAAAATATCTCAATTTAGAAACTTAGAGTACATTTTAATAAATAAAATGATATCCGAATGAAAAAGTCCAATCAGTCGAACCAAAGATATTAAAATATATATTTTTTAAATTAAAATAGTGCCTAAAAGCACAAAGCGCCAGTCGCAGTCACCTTGTCACACTAGACCAGATGACCACATCACAAGTTCAGGGCAATCACTATGGAGTAGGTCTGATACAGAGACCAACTTAGCCCTGCTGAAGAGTTACCTTTAAATTCTGGCACAAAGAGTTCCATTCACATTTGAGGAGGCTGCCAGAAGGATGAGCAGGTCAGGCGACACGGACTGTCATCGCTGTAGCACAAACAGCTGGTGTGGCCTCAAAGACAGTTGTTGCTGTAGCTTCGTGTTGGTGGTCATCAAGGGGTGTTGTTGCTGTAGCGCAAAGTGCAGGTCTCTCATTGCCCGTCATTGCTAGTGCTAGTGCTAGAACGAAGATAGAGCAGCTGCTGCCCTGGATTTGGGGTTGAAACTAATGGGAAATTTTCCAGTGGTGTCCGCAATGATTCTGTCAAACATTAAAGGCGAAGCAGCATCTCTGGCTATACATCAATGGTTGCACAAGCCGACCGTGAACACGAGCTGCCTATGATTATTGCTGATGTGTACACATCGTCAGGACGCAATAATCTGGGAACAAGATCTACTATATCACCTCTTGGCAAATCTAATACTGCCAAGGAAGCGGAGCAAACCCATGAGTTTGTTAAAAAGCCATGGGATAAATAAAAAAAGGCACCAAAAGATAAGCCACAAGGAGATTCTTCACCCTCTGTGCCCTCTGAGAGGCAGTACACTTTTCATGATCACACAAAAATGAAGGCTCCCGACAGGTATCAGTTTTCTAATACACGTTCTCCTTGTTACTTGCAGGACTCATCTGACAAGCAGTACGAGAGAGAAGGGCAATCTGAGAGCAGACAAGAAATGTACAGGAGGGCGATATGAGCGCAGACAAGAAATGTACATGAAACCAAAAAGGGAGACGCAACGCTCGTCTGACGTGAAGATAAAAAAGAAGGAAAAACCTCCTCATTTCCCATTTCAGGAAAAGAAAGTTGCAGCTGTACCCACAAAATATGCCACAGACAGTTGGACAGTGACTCTTATCATCACAGTGGCACAAGTCACTATAGTGCACTGGAATCTCCAGGAGTTTCTGGCAGCGGTAGCAACTGATACCTTTGTTTCAGTTGAAACCCCGGATAGGCTCGTAGCCTCTCCTGATAGGTTATATGACTTGGACATACAAGTTGAGGGTAGCATAGAGCGCACCATAAAAGCAATTTTCTGGGAAAATTTTACTTTGTCTGACCTCCTTCTTTTAGCAGCAGTCAATTGGCCCCCACTCTTTGTTCAATTTCTCCCCAGGGTGAGGATGTAATACTACCTTCATTTTCTGCTCTTGTCCCTGATGAAGTCAAGCACGCTTATGCTGCAGAATTGGCTCTGTCACAAGCCCCGGCTTTATACCGCAATAATGTCAGCTGGGATAATGACTCTCTTTTTCATATCATACCCATACGGTCCAGCCTGCAAGTACAACCACAATACCCTATTAATAGTGATGCTAAGGCACATGTAAGGGAGATACACTGCCAATAGGAGTACCAGGGAGTGATTGAACCCTGCGTCTCTCAGATGAATAATCTCCTTTTTCCTGTTTTGAAACCGTATCATTCATATTGTATAATCTTAGACTACAGACATTTGAATAGTCATACACAGACTTTAGCTACACAAAATGCACACAGTACGGCATTGATTAACAATATATTTCATTAAAAAAACAACTGTGGACATTTCCAAATTTTTTTTCCAGCCAAAATCTTGAGCCTGAACGCAGAGATTGGACAGCATTTCCCGACCTTGGATTTCAGCGTCGCTACACCCATTTAGCAATTGGCTACAAGAACAGTCCAGGACTGTTTGCCGACAGCATAGTGTCAGTTCTACATGACATTGACCCAGACGCTTTATCTTACGTAGATGATCTCTACCTCACAGACGATGATTATACCCACACTTGGCCAGAGTGGATCACATAATTTTAGGGTTCACTGTATGTGGCTATAAATTCAACTTTAGGAAATCACATATTTCGTTTCTAAGTGACCTTTTCTTAGGCTATGAACTTCACATGAGGGTTAGATTCTTACCCTTCATTTTTTGAAGAAGTGTGCACAATTGCAACCGCCAAATACATTGAAGAAACTGCAATCCTTGTTAGGATTCCTTAATTGTGGCAGAACGTACATTCCTGATTATGCACAGTGGGTAAAACTATTTTATGAATTAATTCATCCTGATTTCCCCACTTCCCAATGGACATCAGAACACACAGACATACTCAGATCTTTACAATCTGACTTGCAACACGTCACTTAAAAACACTTGTGAATACCACAAACCTAGTTATTCAGGTAATACCAGATGCACTTGGATGTACCTATATCAGTTTTAACAAATGATAAACTGTGCAGATCGCATTTTTATTCTTCAGTTCAGTTTTGCTTCCACTGAAAAATTACTGATTGCGTTGGAGATGACAATCTTAAAGAATGGTCTTTTGCGCAAGAGAAATGTATTATTGTCATTACTCCCATGCCAGCCTTAGAGGCTGCCAAAAAACCTAGTTTTCCTAACGCTAAAGCCCTCCATCCTAGATGGATACAATGGGAAACATCCTAACAGCTGTTGATGAAGACTTCGTCTTTGATGCATCTTTACAGACACAATAATTTTTACAGTATGAGGATGTTTACCCCATGCCCACCTCTGTCTTCCCTCTAGAGCACTATAAATATATTGTTTTCACCAGAGCTTAATTTGAGCCTGTGGTTTCCGGTGCTCGGCACCAGCAATTAATTGGTTTCCGATGCTCTGCATTGGCACTTAATTGTCATCACTGCCCTGATGACAACGGTTGTTTATGAATGCAATATACATTAAAATACCCATACCTGCCTCCCCAACCATTCCATTACCTTTGGGGACCTGGAATTATCTGAACTGTCGCACTTGCAGGCGAAAGAGATGGTTAGTAGTTGTTTTTGTGCCGTCACTAGCAGTGATGAAGGGGCAATGGGTGATGCAAGCTGCAGTGGCCTCCTGGTCAGGGTCCTCGCACTTATTATTTTACAAATTAAGCACTGGACTTTTCACTGATGGTTCACTCCAGGATGCAATAGATTATTAACAGCAATATTCTGTGGCAAGCGCCGCCATTGTTGGTGTTAAGTTGGATGGGAATTTCCAACCACAAAAAACTTGCACCAAGTCCTTAGGAGACTGCACTGCACAGTTGGTTGAGCTGAAAGCTTTGCTTCTTACACTAGAACATACAGATGCTGAGTTCCCCACACTTATCATGTGAGATTCGTATTACTGCGTACAGTCCTTTAATGGAAATTTACATAATTGGCGGCAGAATGGATTCAAAGATTTAAAAACACGCCCAATCAAGCATGAAGTGGTTTGGGTTAAAACATTAAAAAACGAGAACAAATATTGATGTCTTGTCTGCTGTTAATGCTAAGAAATGCGGCACCCCTTTACAAAAGGTCTTTATAAATAAATATAATAACCATCTGAGTGAACAAAACATTCCTTTTGTTACTATTCCAGGAGTTAGCTATCATTTCATTCCAAACCACAACTAGCTTTAGTGATAGCTGTGCATAAAGTTGTTGCTTCTGCACATGCCAGTGTGGTGGCCACAATTTTGCTGCTACAGCAACATTATTGGTGGCATAGCTTATATCAACAGGCCAAACATTATGTCCTGTGATGCTTTTGACATTTGTCAACAGACTAAAGCTTTCACCATGGCTTGTCCACCGCAGACATACCTGTTAATTTCCAACAAGCCTTTTGGCTGCATTTATGTGGGCCATTGTGGTCTATTCATTTCGGATACTGCATTTAAATGTATCTTAGTTGCAGTGATTCTTGCTTCAGGTTCCTCTGGGTTTGGCCACAATGTTAGGCTGACGCCTGCACTGTTATTTAAGACCTGTAAGTCATTATCGGGTCATATGCATGCAGTAAACTCAACTCAGTCCTGGGCCCGGCTTTTGCTATAAAATCGTACTGGGACACTAAGTCCCTGGGTATACAGATGCATTATTCTTCTCCATATCGGACCAAGGGCATTTCTGTTGAGGAGAGGATGAACCTTGACTTAGAGCAATCCTTAACATCTAGAGAATTAGGCACAGAGCGTAGTTGGATCCACCAACTATATGGTGTGCAGAGAGCACGTAACAAACTCCCTAAAAGATCTCTGGGTGGACGGACCCCATGCCAGGTACTTTTTGGTATCAATATATACGCTCCCGACCTTGATGGTCCAGACATTTTGGCACAAGTCACACCATTTGATGTCACTGATCATTGTGCTGTCTTACCGGAGCTACAAAACCTCTGTGACACCCAATCCAATGAGCAGTTGAAGATGTCTGTCTCTGTAGAAATCAAGGAGAAACCAGAACCTTCCAGCTGGTTTCCAAAAGTTGGGGAATCTTGTGTGAGAGAAGGTGGCCGTGAAGAATGAGTTTGGCCCATCATACCGAGTACCGGTGCCAGTCGTTGACATTCAAGGTACAATGGTGATAAAGACAATCGTTTTGTCTATATTGACCACATCAAGCTACATCATGTGGCCGATTCAAAACAGTGGGCCACGAGGAGTCCTTGGTAGTTCTTCAACACCTCTTACTAGTGAGTGCCACAAAAGCTGTTTCTCCCCAGCTTTGGGGGTGGAGAATGCACTACAGTTAATTCCTGCATCCACTACAACTACCAGCAACATTATGGAAGAGAGTAATGCTCTTACTATTGCTTCTTCTGCATCTGATGTCGTTTATACAGATCCACCTTCTGCACATCCACCACTTATGGATTTTACTGGTCCTGTTGTGGTGCCTGAGGTGCCAGTTTTTCGATTAACTGGTTCTGGGTATTATGTGGGTCGAGATGATTTTTCGTTGAATTCTTTTGATGATTCTTCCATTTTAGACACTCCTCCTGCACAGATCTGTGATTTCATTTCATGGCTGAAACACACTTATCTGATCCCACGTTGGATATATGTTTGGATAACACTTTCCTTGGGTTTCCTATTCCTGTTGATTGGATTTGTGACTGTTTTATTTCTTGCTGATTAATGGCTACTATCTTCCAGAATGCTCGGCTACAGACCTGGTTGATGGGGTATTGGGCCACCCACTCATCTTCACATGAGCTAAAAAGAGACTTGTCCCTCATGAACATTTCAGCTGTTCCTGTGACTGATGGAATTGTTTGGGCAAAAGTTCCCTTCGATATATTTGGTCCTACAGAGATTCTGCAGATAGCATGTGTGACGGAAACCTTGTTCTTAGCCTGTTTTATTGCAACAAAATGTTTTTTCTATATGAAACCGTCCAACACACTACGTGTCTAGGATTGGCGAGAATTAACAAAATGAATGCACCAACTATTCCCTCAATAGCCTGCTTTGATAATTGGCAACACTTAACAAATTATACTGAGGAAAAGCTCAATAGTATGTAGCAGGATGGCACATTTAATTCCACGCTTTCAGGTCCTCATGAGTGGTATTGTGGCCAGTAGACACAAATGTTTGTCATGCTCCTTTTCTAAATTCCACACCGGGGTTTAAGCAGACCTGAACCCCAATATTCCTACTCACAACATTCAGGTATTGTTAACACCTATTCGGTGGGGAAAGTGTGTGAACAATGGTTGGAACAATCCACACTATCTGCAGTAAATCATCTTTCTTTCATGTTAAAAGACATGGGCTTATCAGACTTCCTATTAGGTCATAAGTCTCCACAGATTTATTTACGCAAAATATAATGCCATTTGGAAACTTTCGCAAGTGGCAGATGCTGCAGCAATAAGACAAATTGATCAAGATAATTTGGATAAAGTGCTGGATGTGGCTGTCTTCTCGCATTTATAATTTGAATAACTGCGTCATCTATAATTGATACTATGCAAAGTGACATGTCTACATTGTACCATGGTCAAAGTCTGATTATATCTATCATGCAGTATATCTGGACCCTTCACACGTTTAAGAATGGGTGCATCCCTTGGCGTTATCTTAATTCCAGCCATCTATTCCTGCCTTTCAATCCGCCCCGTAAACAACAACTCATGGCGAAGAAAGATGCCACGAACACAATATTACATCTCGAGAAGTTAGAACAGCTCCCATTCACAGTAGCAGAAACACCCTCCACCATGAGGTTAGTACATGGAGTAATATCTTTGCCAATTTCAACATTTCAGTTTGCAGCTTGCATGAAACATTTCCCTGTCGGTAGATATGATCCCCTAGGAGGCAGCTTCATTCATGAATTATGGTGCCTCCCATTTTTGTATCATTGTAAATGTGCCAATAAAGTGGTCTTGCTTACTGGAAAAGAATGCATCTCTACTGTCAGACATTCACTCGTTAGTAATCACAGGACCATACAAAAAATTTGGCCTGTTATCTAAAAGGTACACCAGCCCTTGCAGTACTCCCACTGATTACCATCCTTTCAAATGGAAGTTATTTAATGTTAAGCGACCAGGACTGTTATAAAATAATTAATTTATTGATATTATATTATCATAAAATGGTAAACCACCTGGGTGTATTTAAGTAATTGTGTTTATGTATATGTGTGGTTTTGTTGGCCCCAGTAAGTCATGTTTATTATTATTTATTACTTTCAACTGTTCCCACTAGCAATGTATTATGGACTTCTGTATTTATTTTGTTTTTCAACTCCCTGACCTAATGTTTGTTATCCCTGCATTTCCCTGTGTATTCTATATTCCCTGTTTCCACAGCTGACTTTTTCCTGTCTGTAGCTTTATTTATACATAAAGAGGATCAAATTCACAAAACATGTTGGTTAAGAAGTCTTATACAGGGGCAGGTATAGAGTGGTTATGGACCCCCAATGTTGTCTTATACTAGCAGTTTCTATTACAGTGCAGCGTGACAAGAATGAGATACCAACCAATACCATATGTCCTTTGCATTCTCTTCCACCCTTTCATTGTGTTTCATTCTTATCTGTTCATACTCTTATTCCTCCAGTAGAAGAAAAATTATTTTGATTGACTACCTGGTTTTTAAAATGTTGTAAACCAAACTGATACTTTGAATAGAAAATATCTAACCTAACTTTAGTGAAGTATTGGTGTTTCACATTGTGCAAAATAATTAGGTGGTTGATCTGGTATCTAAAATGTGTGCCTTATGTTTTTGTCTAGGCCCGCAGTCTACCAGTGCCACTGCCCATGTCAATCAGTATGAGGCTGAGATGGAGGAGGCCCGGGTCGAGTGAGTGGGCGAAGTCCCAGTTGTGTGGGGACAAATGGTAAGTCACCTTGCTTTCTTATTTACAATGCTGTATTTGTTAAGCTATCCTGCCCTTCACATCCCTGCCCACTGCATTTTTCCACCTGAAACTGCAGTGTGGTTTAATTTGATGCTGGTGTGTAGGCTGCAAAATGTTTATCTGCTACAATTAACAGTGCGGCATGGAGTCTGCAATGCATACAAACCGAAGACAAGGTTTATTTTCAAGTGCCCACTGAGTCACCTACTACTTCACTTCATCATTCTTTCTGTCCCAGCCTGCTGAAAAATGTAAATTCCATCTTGGCATGTGCCATATTTTTGTGCCCAAATGACTTATTTCATGGTTTTGATTACGGATTTACAATTTCACTTTTTTGCTTCTGTTAACCAATGTGACTAACCAAAAGTGGAGTACATGATCACTGACACCCAACCATTCCATAGCTAAACTTCTACCTAGCCGAATCTCTATAACTTCTCTTCCCATAGACTAACTTTCTCCTGTGACAAGTGCAGGTATTTATTGGAAATAATTTTGGCATAGTTTGTAATGTAGGATTAACTGCCTGATTTAGAGTTTGGCGGATGGAATTCTCTGTGTTAAATGTGACACATAAAACACCCTGTCTGCTGTACTACAGTTCATCATTTCTATTCTATGCGTTGTCTACTGTAATTCACGTGACGGAGTGCAGCATTGCCAGACTCTATCAGCCCCTAAGTTTGGACTCAGGGTAGAATTGAAGAGAGGTTAGGAGAAAAGTAAGGCCATTGGAATTAATGATAATGAGTTAATAATATGCCAATACAGCTGCCCAAAATCATGCTGCAGAGTAGCAGATCTGCCAGCATGGCTCCATTAAATTTGCATTTATAGTCAAGTAAATGTGCAGCTTATATATGCCTTATTCATTAATGGGAGCTAACTAATTTTATAACACACTTAAAGTATCTGTTCAGTTTCACCCTATGGAATCCTTTAACCTAAAATCACTTTTTGATTATGTTGGTGGTCTGGTTTCAATACTTGCAGTCAGTGCTATTGCATTATGTGATGCATGTGTGGGAGAAACCTGGACCTATGACTAATCACATCAAAAATTCCAATGGCCCAAGGGGATCAGCAATGTTTTGCTACTGTACCACTATATTATAAGCAAGTGTTTACACCAAGCATTAATATCTGTGTTTTTTCCTTGAAATAGCTACTCCCGTTTCTGAAGGTTAACAAACCCGATGGAAGAGAGCAGCCCGGCTGCAGTTCCAGAAGTTGGAGGCCATGACTGCAGAGTAACACCAGCTGGTGGCATTGAAGGAAGAGGAATCCAGGGCATCAAGTTCTTAGGACCACCAGCCAGACCTGCATCCACCCAGCATCGCCACTGCCACCACAGAAGCTGGGATCTAAGACAACAGCTACAAGGAACACCAGGGACCTCCCTCCCAGTCATCATCATCTGATCACCGTCTCTTCCGCCACATTGTCGGGAGCTGGAACTCATTAGGGGGGCCAGTAGAACCTGGCCTGAGAGATGGCCAGTGTGAGTAATGACCTTGATGCCCTCAGGGACTTGTTATATTGAACTGTCTTTTTTGGGGGGCAGGAGGGACTGCTGTAAGAGATGAGGGTGGGAAGCGGAGTTTGATAAAGTAACATGTTTTTGGTTTTCATAGGGAAGAGGGATGGGCCTGTTATGATGGAGAGGCTGGTAAGGGGACTTGGTAAAAGGGATATTTTCTGGGGGGGTTTGCTTGGGGAGGAGGGTGGGCCTGTTGTGGCTGGAGAAGGTAGGTTTCCTATGTGTAAAATAAATGGGCCCTTATTTATCTTTAGTATCTGTCTTTATATTTCTAGTTTGTGTAGTATTGTGGTTTAGAGATGAGAATGAGATGAGAAGCTGTCCTCATAAATTGTCACACAACATTCTATACATCCACTTCCCCCTAAGATTTCCCTACCTGAAGTCCCTTGCAATGTATTTATGGTTTAAATCTTTTTATTGATTTTGAAGATGCATAGTTAACAATAGCCGCCACCTACATCCCATGGCCAGTGGGGAGCAGTAAGGAAGAATTATTCAAGAGAAAATTGAAGAAAAGGTGAAAGGAGCGAAGATTTATAGAAATAAGAGTTGAGCGTTCTGGTGCCTAAGGCGTGCTCGTGAATACAACTTGCTGACAGGTAGCAACAGGGAGGATTATTCCTTAATCTGGGGTTGGTCGCTTGGCTAGGATTTTGTGGTGGGGAGTCGTAGCACTCGGAGGTATCTTGGGCAAGTGAGTTCCATAAATTCGGAGGAAAGAAATTCGATGGTGGTACCCCATGTTTTATCGACCCTTGGTAGGGTGCGGGCCAAACCGGCTGTAATCTTTTCCATGCCCACTATCTCCCATACCTTGTATAGCCAATCTAGTTTAGTCGGAACATCTTCTGTTCCCCAGCGAGCCAGCAGCACCTTTTTGGCGGCTCCTAGTGTTAAAGTAATGGCTCTTCCCCTACATGACTTAAGAGGGTAGGTAAGGGGATTTGGCAGTCCCAAAAGGGTGTAACTGGGAAATCTGGGTATTTCGGTATGATGGATGGAGTCGACTTCCTGAAGGACCATGTTCCAATAGGCCTGTACTCTTGGGCACTGCCAGAGAATATGGGTGAGAATGCCTACCTGCCCACAGTTGCACCAACATAAATTGCTGCCACTGGGTTTCAATTTTGCAACTCTAACCGGAGTATAGTACCAGTAGTGTGCTATCTTTAAAAACATTTCTTTTCCCGCCGTACTGCAGGAGGAGGCTCTGGCTCTGTGAATTATATCCTGCCATTCTTTAGGGGAGAATACCCGCTCCAGTTCCGATTCCCACCTACGCTGTGCTGGGGTCTTAACTCTATGTTTGGGCTTATTGAAAAAGGAGTAGATATCTGAAAGCAGGCGCTTGTCTAATGTGCGTGTGATATACCATAGCTCAAATTTTGTGAGGCGACGGCTATCATGGGGTTGACCTGAGGTTGTGTTACCCAGTGTCGGATCACTAAATATTGCCAGTAGGTGTCCTGGGGGATTCCGAATCCTGATACCAGTTCGGGAAAATCCAGAATACCTTTCTCGTCGAATAAGTCACCTATCCTTTTACAGTTGGCTTCTTGCCATTTCAGATACCTATTCCCTTCCATCACTGGGGGAAAGTCTGGGTTACCTACAAAAGGGGTCAGCTGAGAAACGGGGGATGAAAGGCCACTGGACTCCTGCACCCTGTCCCACGCCCCAATGGTCGCAATCAGTAGCGGCGAAATAAAAGCTCCAGCTGGCCTAAGCCGTTTAGGAAGCCAGGGAACCTTCCATATGTGCATCCCTGCGATTGCGCGATTAATGAAACACCAATGCTTTTCAGGCTCTAGTTTATACCACTCAATCATATATCGTAGTTGTGCAGCTTGAAAATTTCTCTAGGTGTGGGACCCCAAGCCTCCCATCAGCCTGGCTCAGAAATGTTTGATGTCGTGCCATGCAGGCCTTTTTCCCTTCCCATATGACATCCCAATTAGGTGTTGCATTTGCGCCAATATTCAAGGTGGGGGGCATAGTGGTAGTGTCTGCATCACCTAGAGAATGCGAGGCAGGAGAGTAATTTTAACAGCCGCCGGCCTGCCTAGCCATGACTTGGTGTGCTTCTTCCAGTTAAGTAATTCACGCCTGGTCTCATCCAGCAAAGCTGAATAGTTGGCCTTGACCGTCTTTTCTGTTGTGGGAAATATCTGCAGCCCTAAAGAAGAGACGCCTCCTTGTGACCACTCGAATGGGAATTTCTGCCTCAATTGATGCTCAGCCCGGGGAAGGGTGAGGCCGAGTTCCAGTGTTTTTTGTAGGTTGATTTTGAAACCTGAGACCCCGCTAAATGTTGTAAATTCTTCTAGTAGAGGAGGAAGGGAAAATGCTGGTTGCGTGAGAAATAAGACCACATCGTCCGCATACAGGGATATTTTGTGTTCTCTGTCACCCATTTGAATCTCAGTGACCGTCTGAAGTTGTAGGACCCTCTCGGCAAATGGCTCCATATAAAGCGCAAAGAGCAAGGGGGAGAGCGGGTACCCCTGGCGAGTCCCCCTCCCTATCGCAACTGGCCAAGAGGCTATCCCGTTTACTCTAATGCACGCTTCCGGTGCTTTGTATATGCAATTCACCCATCATTGATAGCGTTCCCCAATCCCAAACCTGCCCAAGGCGTGTCTCAAGTACGGCCAATGTACGCGGTCAAACGCCTTCTCGGCGTCGACCGCCAGAAGTAGCGTGGGTTGTTGGGTACACTGAGTTTTGTCTAGTAAATGACAGAGGCGTCTCGTCCCATCGCTGCAAATGCATTCGGGAATAAAGCCTAATTGGTCTGGGTCAACCAGGCCTTGCATGTGAGGGGCCAGTCATGCCGCCAATACTCTGGTGAAGATCTTCAGATCAACATTTAGTTAAAGAAATCGGGCAGTATGAGGAGCACTCCTTTGGGCCTTTCCCGGGTTTTGGTATCACCACCACTTCTGCCATTGACATTGTGGGGTTTAGGATACCTGTTTCGCTGAAAGTGTTAAATAGACGAGTCAGGAGCGGTGTGAGCTCAGGGGCGAACACTTTGTAAAAATCTACTGGGAAACCGTCTGCCCCTGGTGCCTTCCCTACCGTAAGCTTCTGTATGGCCTGCAGGACCTCTTCAGGGCGGGTATCCATGTCCATAGCATCTGCGTCGGTCGGGGGGGAGTGATGCCACTAGAGCTCAATGGACATAGCCCTCGGCAGCCATCGCGTCCAGGTGCTCCGCTGTGTACAGTGTAGTGTAGAAGGCCTCAAACGTGTCAATGTCAACGTCTCCCTGGAGAATCTATCCCCGGGGGGTCCTTATGCCTGCAATATGGCGTGTATTCGTCTGGGACCTCAGCAGGTGTGCTAGGAGTTTCCCGGCCTTGTTCCCCCTTCATAGTAGCGCTTCTTAGTACACAGGAGTGCATATTCCACGTTGTCACAGTCCAGAGCTTTCAGTTGCTTCTGTGCGCTATTAAGTTGTCTTCTGGTCTGGACCACACCCGTGCGGCGGTGAACCCCTTCTAGCTCCCTGATGTGCGACTCAAGTAGCTCCCCTTTGTCCCTCCTATCTTTATTGAGCCCTGCTGCGATAGACAAAAACCGGCCTCGTATCACCGCCTTTAGAGCGTCCCAGACCTGGGGAAGTGGAACTGATCCATCGTCAGTAATTTCCAGATAATAACGGATCACGGCCCGTATGTCAGCGATATTGGAATCGGATGTGAGTAGTTTGTGGTTGAGCCTCCATGACCTCTGGCACGGCGGCCCTCCCGGTAAGCGTAGCACCAATGAAATCGGAGAGTGGTCCGCCAAAGCCTCTGCCCCTATCGTTACATCTGTGATATAGCTCGAAACTCGTTGGTAGGTCCAGAATAAGTCAATCCGCGTGTATGTTTGGTGAGACACTGAGAAAAAGGTGTATTCCCGAGCTGTGGGGTTGCGGTACATTCTAGTGTCTGTCAGTTACACCTCCCCAAGTCTCCATAGCATAGGTTCTGAGAGTGATCCTGAGTGACCCAGCCTTGGTATTGACCTGTCTAGCTGTGAGTCCGGACTATATTAAAGTCCCCCCATCACTAAATCCTCATCTTGAGAGTCCACAATCATATTTAGTGTGTCTCGGTGGAAAGATTCCTGGTGTTCATTAGGGCTGTATATGGAGGCTATGGTATATGTGTGGGATCCCATCAGAACTCGCAATGCCAACATTCTGCCCGGTATTTCTGTGTGTACCCCCCTTACAGTTCCTGGGAAATGTGAAGCTATGAGAATCGCCACTCCGGCCTTTTTTTCCATGGTCGAGGAGAAATATTGTCTATCGTACCATTTGGAGCGAAGGTGTTTCCAATTGGTGCGCAGCAAATGGGTCTCCTGCAATAAACAGATATCGCAGCTCGTCTCTCTAAGCATTGTGAGGAGCGCGTGCCGCTTAATGGGGGTATTGAGTCCTTGGACGTTGACGCTCATGAGCCTAATCTTAATGGTGGAAATATGGGTACTTAATGGGGTGGGCAGCGATCCCTCTCTGGGGTCGCGTGAGATCAGGGATTCTCCCCTTCCACCCCGGACCTATACCAGGCCTGTGTGGTGGCATGATGTATAGTCAGAGGTATCTCCCCACATCTTCCTCTTGTCCCCCTCCCCCAGTTTCGCTGTGGCTTCCTCCCTCTTGTCCCATTATATGTGGAGGGCATGACATAGTGTCCCATTGGTGTTAGCAGTAAGCCATTTGGGATAAGGGCATCCTCCGTTACCTGATCTCAACCTTCACCCATAAAAGCTGTAGCTCCCCCCCTTTTTCCATCTGACCCTTGGCCATCATTTTGCACGGCCCCCCCATGTGGCATCAGGAAGAATAGGCCCCGTTTCTAGAGAAAGAGACAAAAGAGGAAAAAAGAAGTACAGAAAAGAGATAAGTAAACAAACATTGAAAGGATACCATAAGCCTGGCATATACCGCACTATCTTGCATGGGTCCATGTGTTCGGTGGTTGGTCATCACGTTGACGAGAGTGAGCCCTCTCTACCGAGACCGGGTTTCTTCGTTCCTGGACGCACCTGGAATTTCTGCATCGCCAAGGTGGAGGGTAACCATACGACCTGCGTTCAGATGGTCAGGTTGTCCTCGGCCCCATCTTGGTTCTATATCTGTCGGAGCAGCGCCTCTGTTTCTTTCTGGCTCTCCATAGCTGTGGGTTTGGAAGGTTTCTCACGTCTGGTCCCTTGTCGTCTTCCGGGTTTCTGCAAGTCGCGTGTGGCGATGTCATCTGTTGACGACCCAGAGTTGCCCCCTCTTCCAAGTCGAGACCAAGCACCTCATGTGCCTCCTTCCGTGACAAAACCGAGTGCAATTCTCTGTCCCAAACAAATGAGAGCCTAAAAGGGTGACCCCAGTGGTATCGGAATCCTTTATCGAGTAGGTAGGCTGTGGCTGGTTTCAGGGATTTAAGCCTTTGGAGGGTGAGCGGTGACAGGTCTTGGTAAATTCCAACTTGAAGCCCCTCAAACGCCAGGGTCGATTTATCTCTGGTGGCAGCCATTAAAAAGGGTACTTTATGTGCCTCTGAGGCCTATGAGACACCTGTGGCAGGCAGGGTGTCCAAGGGAGAATGCAATAATGCTTAACAAAATTATTGATGCTGTGTGGTGCACTAAAGTCTTATAAGACACCTATGTCAGGCAGGGGGTGCAAGGGAAAATGTAATAATTCTTTAAACATTAAGGTTGGTGTTCGTCTACGGCCTATAAAACACCAATGGCAGGCATATGTGTAGTGATCAAGACCACGCTTGTAAGATGTAATCCAAGTGAGTTTATTCAGGTAAATAAACAGGTAGTATAAATCCTTAGAAAATCCTTATCAACAAGTGTATAAGTCCTGTAGGGCAGCCCCACCAGGAGCAGCCTGCTAGCTGCTCAGCCCCATCCACCAACTGTCACTCCTCATCCAGTCACCCAAGCATTTTACTCAAGGTCCATTCACCAACATTCCACACAGAACACACACACACAGGCTGAGCAGCTAGGACAGAGTAACATAGGGAATAAAACATCATGCAAGAATACTACATATCTCTTCCCTATTGAACAAAAGAGTAACAGAAGCAAAAACATTAAAACTATAAACATGAGAGAAAAACCAAAAACATGAAACCAATGCATAAAACTATAAACATAAAAGTACAGTAATGGTAAATAGTCCACAAACAATGGATGAAGGAAACACCGCCCGCATCATAAAGTGGAAATGAACTATTAAAATAAGAGTCAAAAGCCCAGACCCAGGGATGACTGGAACACTGCATCACGAGAGGGCAAGGAACTAAAGACAAGAAGGAAAAATAAACGTCAAGATGTAAGTTCTCCATGTAAGGAGACTAGTCATGTGGACCAAAGGGACTGAAACCCAATATACTGCCCCCAACTTAACCAAAGGACAACAATGTTACGTATATGCTCTCCATGTAGGGAGACAAGTTGTGTGGACTAAAGGGACTGAAACCCAATATCCTGCCCCCAACTTAACCAAGGGACAACAATGTTATGTATATGCTCTCCATGTAGGGAGACAAGTTGTGTGGACTAAAGGGACTGAAACCAATGTCCTGCCCCCAACTTAACAAGGGACAACTTTTAAAAAACGTATATGCTCTGCGTGTGAGGAGGCACACAAGGACAAAACCCTGCAACAAAAAAACGTGAGGCACAAGGTGTCTTACGGACACAGGGGACACACCCCTGCAACAAACAAATACCGTACGGCACAAGGTGTCTTATGCACACAGGGGAACCCAGTCCTGCATCAAAATTGATCATGCGGCACAACGTGTCTTACGCACGCAAGGAAAGTGTCTCCTTGCAACAGGTCAAAAGAGAACAAAACCCTTAAAAAACACCCTCATGTAAGGGCACACAAACAATGCAATGTGAAAATGGGAATAAAACCCAAAAACCATCCCTACTGTAAGGGAAACAAAAAGAGACCATAACTTACAGAAATTCATGGTCACCTAACTGAAGTGCAGAGTAAATTTTAGACATGCAATTACAAAAACAATATAAAAGACATAAAACTGTAATGAAAGTTACACCGGTGTGCGACCCCTCACCCGAGCAAAGTAACTCTCAATTTGTGCACCCCAACTGTAACCATAAATCCACATACTATTTGAAACTTCAGTAATAGTGAAGAATGTCACACATCAAAATTGTGCACAGGCAGCCACTCCAAATACTGTTGAAATAATAGAAAGTCAAAGCAGGTGCACACAAGATGTCTTGAAATCCTTCCCTGTCGCAGCTAAAACGAAGGTCTCCCGATCTAATCTTAGTAACTGACAGAGTCAATGAAACCTTACCAGACTGATACATTTGAGAATCGGAGCAGCTGAGGCAAGCAACACTTCAGACAGGCAGAAGGCAAGTTCCGTTGGCGTACAAGAAACCACTTCGTCGCTGAACTCCAACACTTTCCAAATTTATTTTGTAAAAATACGTGGTTGGCAAATGGAAACCAACAATAGATTGGTGAATAAACAGCCAACTTCAAAATGGCGGCACGCTGTATCACGCTGCGCCGGGTGGCTCCTGGCACGTTTGCTCTGCATAACGTCCTCCTGCAGCACAGACCATCTCAGAGTCCTTACGTCAGATCACCGAAGAAGCAGCAACGTCATAGAAAGGGCATAGGAGCGTGTCTTCACAAATAAGGTAAAGTTGCACGTGCTGATTAGAGCTCGTGCCAAGACACTTTCAAACTTGAAAACGGCGGTTGGGAAACACCGCAGACATCAGGTCTCAACGTAGACCAAAAATCAAAGACAAAAAATTATGTCTCACCTGACCTTGCCCCCATTAGCACGACAGACACGTCTGGTGTGTGGTGCCAAGTACGTCCTCGCATCTGGCACCTCCAATAAGAAAAAACTTAAGAGTTCACCGCGGAAATGACCTTTCCGTCCATAAAAGCAAAGAGCATCAATCCTTTTCAATAGATTAATGTGCATCTTAAACGCCGGTTAGAGAATGCAGCAGACATGAGGTCCCAGTAGGTCATGTATCACCTCACTTCATCTGAAAGGCTTGAAAAACAACGCTGCTGTGTGGTCCCAACCACGTTTTTCTACTGGTTGCTGTTCTGTCAGCCATAGCTAATGTAAAAAACATGCAGTAGCTCAGATAGACTTTCATGCGTGAAACAGTGCAAGACCCTGTTTTTAGGGAACACTACTCCATCGCAGGCAGAAATAAGGCACACATATTTAAAGTTTGAAAGTCTTGTTTGGTCAAAAATGTACATGCGAGTCACACATTGCGCAGCACTAATGAAATAAAAATAATGGCTCACTGTACTTGAAGGTTCACTCTGCGCAGCGTCCATGAAGTCAAAGAAGTGGTTCAATGTATTTGAAGTTCCAGATCTTGATGTTGAAACTTCATGAGATGGGGTACAGCACACTTGTGTGGGGGCTGTCCGGTGTGATGGAAACCGGTGGGGCTGCACGGCGCGCTGTACCAGCTTCATTTGTTTCCTTTGTAGTATAATGTCTTTAAAGTGACCCTCTTGTGTGGCCTTTGGGACACATTTTTATTGCGTCTTGTTCCTGTAGGGTGGGCCTGTCATCTTCTCCCTGTTGTAGCTTCATTCCAACATGTTGTAGAAGGCATCTTGATGTCTTTGAAGTCCACTTAACCAACTGAAGATCGTGGGGACGTCTTCAACTCGTCGCCAAAATTAATGTGGTGATCAAGACCACGCTTGTAAGATGTAATCCAAGTGAGTTTATTCAGGTAAATAAACAGGTAGTATAAATCCTTAGAAAATCCTTATCAACAAGTGTATAAGTCCTGTAGGGCAGCCCCACCAGGAGCAGCCTGCTAGCTGCTCAGCCCCATCCACCAACTGTCACTCCTCATCCAGTCACCCAAGCATTCTACTCAAGATCCATTCACCAACATTCCATACAGAACACACACACACAGGCTGAGCAGCTAGGACAGAGTAACATAGGGAATAAAACATCATGCAAGAATACTACAATATGTTACAGAGAAAAATAAAATAATTGAAGAAAAATAATTGCTGCTGTCTCCCCAAGGAGTATTAGAAATCCTGTGGGAGGCAAGGCACAGGGTAAAATGGAAAGGATTCATAAAAAAACTCTGTAATACAATCATCCTCAAGCACATTAAACACATATCAGGAAAAAAAAAGAAAAAAAATAACAAAAAACAAAAAGGCTAGGCCTCTTCTATCAATGTCCCTAGAAAATGACTTTGAAAAGTGGAAGAAAAGAATTTAACACAGTGGCTACGCAAAATGCCCCCCGGCCACATGTTCAAAATGGCAAGTAAGAAAGCGTTTAGAACAAAGATCACATGTAGGCCTATTGCAAAAGCACACTGGCTACAGATAATTACCATCCTGTCACATGGCCACCAAGGGCAAAGGCATGGACAACAAAGTACACATGGGGGCCTATAGCAAAAGCACACTGACTACACAAAATGCCCACCAGCCACATGTTCACGACCGCAAGCAAGAAGGCATGGACAACAAAGAACACATGGAGGCTTATGGTAAAAGAAACAATGGCTGCCCAAAATGGCCACCCTGCCTCAAGGCAACTAGGCCTGGGTGGAGCTCGCTGAGTTTTAATCAGCGGAATTCCACTGAGTTACCCCAAAACTTGCGAGATTCCATAGAGTTCCGCGAGCAAGCAGAGTTCCATAGACCAGATACTGCTGATCCTCTCTTACCACCATTTTTACCAAAATAAGACTTGATGCTCCCCAAGTCTCAATAAAAACACAGAAAGCACAACAGCATAAATTGAATGTTTTGGAGAGACCATGCACCCAGCTGTGCTTATTCTTATGAAAGCTCTATGGTCAGGTGTACAGCGTTCAGAAGCCAGTTTACACAGTAGGGCTGGGTGGTGGGAGAGAGAGCTGCTTGCTTGAGATGAATATGGCTTGCATTGCTTATCGCCATGCTACCTGGCTGTGGGGTGCTGGAGCTGCCACTACACTCTGCTCTTCCTTCCTCGATGCGCACCGCTTGGCTCTGGCACTAGCTTTGTTACGGATGGGCCTTCCAGCTTCCAGGTAGCCTCCAGTGAGGGGCGCATCTCAGGAGCAGTTGGGCTGTAAACTCAGGTGGATTTTCACCAAGGCAGTGTCCCCTAACTTATTTGGGTCATGCTTACTTAAAAACATTCTATTCTATGCGCACAAACATTTTTATTGTCAGTCAGTCAAAACCACTTTATTCGGTTAATAAAAACCATAAAAGTACATGACATACAACATATAACACATCATAATAATAATAATAATAATAATAATAATAATAATAATAATAATAAAAATTCATTGATAAGCTTGGGCGACATAAAACATTTCAAGACCAAATTTCATGGATATATCTTATAACACAAATTACCATCAATTCATATATGGCAACAATCGACTAAAATATAAGTTAAAAAACAGAAGGTCAAATCAGAGGACAGACGTTAGGGCAAAATTCATTTGATCATTCAAGTACAGCCAGATCACATGTCAGAAAATGCCGTTTTCTCCTGTGCCTCACCGCAGCGACTAAATATCTCGCAATATTAAAAATCTCCCAGGTATCGTTCAACATCTGTAGATAAAGTAAAGCTGGTCTAACCTGTATAAATCCTTTTCCCCTTAAAATTGGGATTAAAAACCTGCTACGAATATCAATATAATGATCACAAAACATTATAAAGTGCATGATATCCTGGGTTGAAAAATTATCGCATGTGCAGGGGCCCAAATCACTAACCCTGCTCCAACCCTGCGAATCAGCTAGTAAACAGTGAATAAGATTAAAACAGAATCTAGTTAAAAGAAGGCGGTGGAAAGGCTTAGTGACAATTGTCAAATAAGGTTCTCTCTGTGGAGTGGTTTTTAACAAAAGGTATGCTTTAACGGAAGGTTTCATTAACTCGGTCGCCTCTCTCTCTAAAGACAACAAATTAAAAAAATGTGTCTTTACCCACACCAGGTCCTCTTTACTTATTTTTCCCGGAAAGAGTTCTGGGCGACCTAATTTATATAAAATTGACTTGACCTATTGTAACCACGGAACACTACTTGCTCTCTCCAAAGAGACATAATCCCTGACAATCTCTTGGTTCAGTGCTAGTTCTGGATTGGTCCAGATCGTTAGCCAACATACCACCGGAGCCAGCCTTATCAAATTGGAAATATAGCCAATGCCTAACTCTTGATGGATGACATAGGTGGGGGTAGATTGAGAGACCGACAAAAGCGTTCGTAAAAACTTGTTTTCAACTACTTGAAGCCTCTCCACCGACTTATACCCCCAAATTGCGAACCCATACCTTGCAATAGCTATGCACTTGGACCTGTAAATATTGAGCACAGCTGCGATTGGCTTGGCCCCAAGTTGAGATGCGAAACCGTGGACAGCAGCTGTGGATCTTGCCATTGCATGTTTTTTTGCCTTCTGTTGGTGGAACCACGAACCCCTCTCATCAAACAATACCCCCAAATAAGTGAAGGAAGTCACCCTAGACAGCTCTGCGCCTTCACAGTAAAAGGTTTTTAGCTTTTTTGGTCTCTGTCCCATGATCATCGAGTGTGTGATTTAGTTATATTAACAATTAAATTCAGGGATTGCATAAAAGGCCCCAAAGAACCCAAAAGCCTCTGAAGCCCTACAGCTGTACGAGCCAACAATACGGCATCGTCTGCGTATAGGAGGGCTGGGATTGCCCTATTCCCTACGCTGGGAACATCTAAACTGGCAGATCTTAAAAAGTTACCTAGATTATTTATGTATAGGGTAAAAAGCAAGGGAGCTAAGATGCAACCCTGACGGACGCCTCTGCCAATCTTAAAGTGCTTTGTGCATTTACCATCTTGACCTACTCTCACCTTCGCAGAGAGATCCCTGTGTAAGTCCGCCAAGAAGTGAACTAAGCACTGATCTACTCCCATGTCAATCAATGCGGACCATAGCTTTGATCTGTTAAGAAGATCGAAAGCCGAGGATAGGTCCATAAAGGCCAACGGAAGTGTCCCCACCTTAGCCACTGTATATTTCCCTGCTAATAAGTGTAAGTTTCAACACTGGTCCAGTGTACTCCTTCCTTTTCTAAAGCCATATTGAAGATTTGTTAAAACACCACTCTCATTCAGCCAATCCATTAACTTACTTAAAATCACCCTCCCCAGCACTTTTACAGCTGAGTCGATTAAAGGCATAGGCCTATAGCAGCTTGGGTCCCCTGTTTGGCCTTTTTAAAAAACCCGGATAATAGTGGAATACGACCAGGACGTCGGAAATCCCTGCTCACTAGCAACATTAACAACTTTTGTTAAAATTTTGGCCCAGAAAAATCGGGTTCTGTTTATACAGATCGGCCGGGACACTGTCCGGGCTGGGGGCCTTATTGCTAGTCATTTGCTTTATTGCTAGCACAACTTCTCCTTAATTAAAAACCACTTCAGAGGTGTTCAATTCATGTTCTAAACAGCCTGGGGACTCCAGGGGATTAGGGACCTCATATATAGATTTGAAATGGGAATACCATTGTGCCTCTGTTATAATGCATTCTAAAGGAGAGTTATCAGTTCCTGAGAAAAAGGGCTTGTTTATAATAGCCCAAAATCTGGAGCTCTCCTTTAGAACCTCTACTGCTAATAAATCATTCCAAGCTTCCTCTTCAATTTCGTTATTACGAGTATTTAGAGTGCACTTATATGCCTTTCTTATCAAACCTATGTAAGTTTTGTCTCGTGGGACCTGTTTCAGGGCAATAAAGCAACTTACGATGTACTCCAGAGCAGTTACTATCAATCCATCTCTCACCAGAATCTTGATAGCTTCTGCTGGGCAGGGAGAGACCTATCGCTACCTGCGCACAAATACCTTCAAATGCTTTGGGTACCTCATCCCCCCGTTTTGTTGGATCAAGGCAGATGCCGAGCTGCTCCTCGGCATTCTGCCAAAGGTCCTGGAGGAAGAGGTCCGGAATTACTTTGGCCCATTTTAACCTGCGTCCTTCGTCAGTAAGTTTTAGGCAGGTATCAATAGGTTGTTTCCGTGCTTGCCCTTTAGGCCAAAGCCCTTGCCTAACTCAAGGAGGACAGGATTATGGTCACTAAAGTGGGACCACTGAGCATTATAAAAACCACCTGGGATGCCAATACAGGGGAGATAAATATATAATCTATTGTGGAATCCCGCCCTCTTGCTTTAAAAGTAGGGATCCTTGCTTCCCTAGCATTAGCACTGGGTTGGATAAGGTCTACTACAGCCAAAAGATCCTCCAGACATTCCCCTTGCTGTGTATGCTCAAAATGTGAATTAAAATAGTTTACCGGCCCTAAAAAGTCTGCAACCTGACAGTTCATAGTGCATAAGTGGATATTAAAATCGCCCATAATTATAATAGAATAAAAAGTGGTTTGCTTCATTCTATAATCCTCTAAAAAACATTTCAAATTACATAAATGTTCACATAAAAAGTTACTCTCAGGTGAATTATAAAAATGAACAATCTGCAATTTAGATGTGTTGGTAGGCGTGATTTCTATCGCCAAACAGTTACAAGAACCAACTTTCACCCTACAGTGGGTTCCTGACAATTTGAGCATGATTAAGGTAAAAAGGCCCCCTTTTGCTTTACCTGCTGGAGAGAGCCGCGCAGGCTCGCCCTAAGACTTATACCCGTCCACCCAGGAATTATTATCCAAATCCCAGGTCTCCTGTAAACCCACTATATCATATTCTTTTAGAAGATCAAGCCACCTAGTATCATCTTTTTTGCTTCTCAATCCTGCTATATTCCAACTGAGGAACTTACAGTTGGGAATTACGCTTTCGCTAATCCCCAGGCCCCTCGTTATATCACTGCTGTGGCTCCGATATGGGAGAGGGGTCTCCAGTCAATCGTTTTCATCTAGGAGGCTTAATGGGAGAAATCTATTAGCACACACTAAACTGTTTTCCCTGTCTACAACCCCTGAGAGTAATTTTGGTGGTGTGGATGGGGTCATTGGCCCACGGGGGATCATTTTGGGTGTTGCTCCTCACAAACGCTTGATTGGGGCAGTGAGCACACCCTCCTATCTACTAAAGCCTGAACCCCCCGCTGACTCCTACCTAATAGCTGTACACCCTCACATGGTGTATAAAAATACCCCAAGGGTAGGGCCCTAATACCCCCTGGGCCCTCCTTAAAACCTTCCTGGAACAGCTGCCACGCTATTCCTACCTGATCAAAATTAATAACGATGCAGTCTCCTTCTACCTATTTTGGCCTATGGCCAACCCAGCCCACTCGTCTGGCCATTATAATGTGGGAGGAAGCCTGGGCCCCGCTACTAGAATGTTGATTACACCAGAACTTAGTTTTACGTAAAAGTTCATTGTTGGATTCTAGACAATTCTCTTTAAGCGGGGGCACACCTGTGAGAATAGCAACTAAAGGGGTAGCGTCTGGAGGCAGGTTGAGTCTACATTTATTTATTTCCCTGTTTTCCACCCTATTCACGTATTTCCCATCCCACCCTGCGGGCTCACGATTGACCTCAGGGCCAGCGACTGACTCAGTATGGGCGTGATTCTTACCCACTTCATAACTCCCCGAAGTTGAAACTGAATTAAAAACACTGAGGAAACCCGAGCTACTCTCAGGTGGTATCCGATTTGCGGGTCTGGAGACCCCCTCACTGTTTTTTTTAGCTGTAGAATGGGTTTGTGAGGAGGATGGAACATGATTATCAGACGACACACTTTTATTTTTTAAATCCCGCAATTGAGTCTCTAGGTACTCTAATTTCACCATTACCCCATTTACCAATGTTTTAAATAAGAGGGAGATGTCTATTACAGCAGTAGAAAAGAGTGACTCCAGTCGTGAATTAAATTGGTCCTCCATAGCTTGTCTAACAGCTGTTTGGACGAAAGAGTCAAAGCTGCCCTCTTGATTTGAAGAAAATTCATCTGGTGTCAGCCCGGGTTTAGTCATTTTCCTTTTCCCACTTTTTTTCCCCATGGGTAACAACAGTTCCTTCTGCGGGGGAGCATCCCTTCCCATAGTCTCTTCCTCAGCGCACCGTGGCACTCTATCAGGGATCATAGGGCCCTCCCCCTGAGCTCCCTGCATGCTAACAGTGGCTTGTGACTCATGAGCGGATGCATTCCGAGGGGAAGTAACTGAGGGAAAGCTTGCCCCTAAATGATCGGTTCTCAAACCGAGCTGATCCTCAGCATTTTGAATTTCTTTGTTTAAAGCCCCCACTGCAGAAGTTAGATAGGAAATTATAGAGGCAGAGTTCCTGGGCACTTTTACTCTTGGTTTCCCCAGATCAAGGCTACAGGGTTGTTTGCACTTACCCATAGTAGTAGCAGAGGGGTAAATGTCAGGGATGTGACCCAGTCCAGCCTCCTCCGGGCTCTGACGGGCCCGCCCTTAACCCGGGCTATGCCCAGGCGTGGCCCGGGCACGCCCGTGCGTGTCCCGCGCTGCGGGAGCCCAGCAGTGATTTTATGCGCCTCCAGGCGCAGTGTCTCCTCGTCGGCACCTCCTGGCGCAAAGGCTCTTGGGGGCTGTGGTCCCCTGGTTCTGGCAGCCAGGCAGGGGAATAGCAGCAAGGTGAGTAAGCGAGCTTCCGTGCTGCGGGAGCCCCGCAGTGATTTTATGCGCCTCCGGGTGCAGTGTCTCCTCATCGGCGCCTCCTGGCGCAAAGGCTCTTGGAGGCTGTGGTCCCCTGGTTCTGGCAGCTCGGCAGGGGCAAAGCAGCAAGGTGAGTAAGTGATCTCCCACGCTGCGGGAGCCCTGCAGTGATTTTATGCACCTCCGGGCACAGTGTCTCCTCATCGGCGCCTCCTGGCGCAAAGGCTCTTGGGGGCTGTGGTCCCCTGGTTCTGGCAGCCAGGCAGGGGAATAGCAGGAAGGTGAGTAAGCGGGCTTCCGTGCTGCGGGAGCCCCGCAGTGATTTTATGCGCCTCCGGGTGCAGTGTCTCCTCGTCGGCGCCTCCTGGCGCAAAGGCTCTTGGAGGCTGTGGTCCCCTGGTTCTGGCAGCTGGGCAGGGGCAAAGCAGCAAGGTGAGTAAGCGGGCTCCCACGCTGCGTGAGCCCTGCAGTGATTTTATGCACCTCCGGGCACAGTGTCTCCTCATCGGCGCCTCCTGGCGCAAAGGCTCTTGGGGGCTGTGGTCCCCTGGTTCTGGCAGCAGGACAGGGGCAAAGCAGCATTTTTATTGTGTTATTCATGGATTGTGCTATTCAAATATTCATTTGCACAAATAGTGCAACAACAAACAATTAGATTAAAACAAATAAGCAATTTATGGGGCCACAGCTTCTAACATAAAGCATGCTAAAAGGCTTTGGCAACCTGAAGCCGCCATTTAAATCCCATCCAGTTTGCAAACATGAGGCATGATGTATACAGTTGTTTAACAAATACTAGCAGTGAATGACTTACTGAATGTGAGCACAGCAAAACATCCTCCTCTTCTAGAAGGTGCCAATGGTGGGGGAACATGGGGTTACAGTAATTCCTGGTGTGTCTGGAGAAGGGTGAGAGGTGGCCCAGGGCGGGCGTGGTGCGGCCCTGTGCTGGGTGTAAACTGTGGTTCCAGTGCATGTGTTGGGCGTCCCTGGAATGGGTGTAAACACTGGTGTGTTTTGCGCTGGGTGTAAACACTGCCAGGTCCTGGGCGGATGTATGGATAGAAAGGGTTCCTTCACTTTGCTCTTGTGATGGCTCCCAGGCTACGGGCTATGCGGATGTGCGAGTGCGGGTCCTGATGAGCAGTACACGCAGGCTGAAAGTTGCCTGGCTCACGCTAGGCAGAGTTATTGCACAGGTTTCTTCTGCCAGGGCTCCCTTGCTCCCTATCACATCAAAGGTCCAAGGGTGGCATTGGTAGCGTTGCTGATGCCCAAACCCAGGCCTAACAGCAGGCTCTTGGCAGGGTAGTGGTGACCTGCTCGTGAATGAGGAGAGACCCTCCGGTGACTGCTGATCCCCAATTGCCAGAACCAAACCGCTTGCTGCCCTACAGCGGCATTAATAGTGCTGACTGCAGCACAGGATAGGGAGAGGTGCTCGGAAGGAGGGTTGCAGGGACCTGGTATTGGTGTGAGGGTACCCTCAGTGCCCTCCCAGGCCTCGTCTTTCCACTGCTGTTACTGTGGGATCTCCTCGAGCTTTCCCAGTGGCAGTGACATCACTCAGCGGCAGCAGAAAGAGGGTCCAGGCTGCTGACAAAGCTCAGTTTACATTGGCCAATAGATAAAGCCGGAAATGTGGCTGTGTTTGGTTTGAAATGTTTGGAGTGGGCATCGGTAAACTGAAATCCGCTCCGCTGGCAGTTTAGAGGAGTTTCTTTTGCAGAACTCCATGCTCCAAGTGAAGAAAGGAGTGGCGAAACTCTGCAAACTCCGCTGGCAGAGCAGAGTTGACTGCCAACCCCGAAAGGCAACAAAGGGCAAAGGCATTGCCAACAAACAACACATGATGGCCCATGGTAAAAGCACACTGGCTACACAAAATGGCTGCCCCACCACATAGCCACGAAGGGTGAAGGCATTGACAACAAAGAACACATGAAGGCCTATGGCATAAGCACACTGGCTACACTAAATGGCCTCCCTGGCACAGGGCCACCTAGGGCGAAGGCATGGACAACAAAGAACACATGGATGCGTTTGGTAAAAGCACACTGGCTACACAAAATAGCTGCCCTGCCACATAGCATGGAGAAAGAAGACATAATGGTGGTATACTGCAAACACACACACACACACACACACACACACACACTGGCCACACAAAAATGGTCACTTGACCAGCAAAGAAATAAGGAGGTTTGGTAAACAACAAAGTAAACACTACCATTAACCCCTTTGCTGCTAGGACCCCTCCCCCCCCCCATGCTAAGCCTTTTCTTGGCTATTTGGGCTAGTTTGAGCTTATGCCCCTGTAACCTTTTGTCCACATTAGGTATCCACACCAAATTTGCATAATTTTCTTCCAACATCTTGAGGATTTCAAAGGTACCCAGGGTTTGTGGATTCCCCTGGAGGGGTCCAAAAACATTGGCCAAAATATAGCTAATTTGTAGGACAAATGGGGAAAAAGTGCTGCAGAAGAAAGCATCTGTTTTTTTTCCCCTGTACAAGGTATCAACACATGTGGTGATAAAATCATCATCTTCCCAGCTTTCAGGAACAGGCAGATGTTTATCAGAAAACCAAAATTATCTACACAGTTTTGGCATTTTACTGGGACATAGCCTATTTTTCCTATTTTTTGTGCTTTCAACCTCCTTCCAGTTAGTGGTAGAAATGGGGCTGAAATCAATAATGGATCCTGGAGAACTATACATTCCTGAAAAGTAGACAAAATTCTGAATTCAGCAAGAGGTCATTTGTGTAGATCCTTTAAGGTTTTTCTATACAAACTAACAATTGAAATAAAAATATATTGAAAATAGGTTTGAAAAAACTGCCATTTGTGCCAACATTTTCACCTGTAACTTCTTCTAAGTATGGTAGATTTTTAAAAGCAATATACTGTTATGTCTGTTGGACCCTTCTGGTTGTGGGGAAATATAGGACTTGTAGGTTCACCAAGAATCCGAGTTACCCTAAGCCAATAGCTGAGCTGCATCTTGCAATGGTTTTTCATTGTGTACCGGGTATGTAGCAATTCATTTGGTAAAATATAAAGAGTGAAAAATAGGTACAAAAGAAATTTATATATTTCCAAAATGGGAAATAAATTGAGTTTATAAGCAGGGGTTATTTGCACATCTCCGAAATTGTGGGTACCCATACAAGCATGTGAATAAGACGACATTTTTTAAAATTACTTCTTTTTTACCCATTGTCTTACATTTGGAAGGAAGAAATTGAAAGAAAGTCAATTGGTAATAACACATGTTCTACTATTATCTGTTCCTCTGGGTCTCCCGATGAAAATGGTACCTCAATTGTGTGAGTAGGCCTAGTGCCTGTGACAGGTAATGGCTCAACACGCAACGTGGACACATCAACTTTTTCCAGTGAAAACTGACCATTTTGTTGCAATGTGCCTAGCTGTGAAACCTAGCAAACCTATACATTTTTTAAAATGATATACCTGGGGATTCCAGGATGGGGTGACTTGTGTGGCTCTCACTAGGTTCTGTTACCCAGAATCCCTTGCAAACCTTAAACTTTGCCAAAAAAACACCTTTTCCTCACATTTCTGTGATGGAAAGTGTGGAATCTATTGGTAGCCACAAACTTCCAGCCACCCAGCATTCCCCAAAATCTCCTGATAAAAATGGTACATCACTTGTGTGGTTAGGCCTAGTATCCGTGACAGGAAATGGCCCAAACCGCAATGTGAACACATCACATTTTTCCAGTGAAAACTGACCCTTTTTCGCCATATGCCTAGCTGTGGATTTTGGACCGCAGCTCTTCCGGCACCTAAGGAAAACTAGCAAACCTATACATTTTTTAAAACTAGACATCCTGGGGAATCCAGGATGGGGTAACATGTGTGGCTATCACCTGGTTCTGTTAACTAGAATCCCTTGCAGACCTCCAACTTTGTAAAAAAATCACATTCTCCTCACATTTCTGTGATGGAATGTTATGGAATCTACGTGGATCCACAAACTTTTACCCACCCGCATTCCCCAAAGTCTCTCAATAAAAATGATGCCTCACTTGTGTGGGTATGCCTAGTGCCCGCGACAGGAAACGGTCCAACTCTAACTTGAACAAATCACATTTTTCCAGTGAAAACAAACCCTTTATTGGCAATGTGCGTAGCTGTGGATTTTGAACCTTAGCTCAGCTGGCACCTAGGGAAACCTAGCAAAGCTATGCATTTTTGAAAACTAAGCACCCAGGGGAATCCAGGATGGGGTGACATGTGTGGCTCTCACTAGGTTATGTTACCCAGAATCCCTTGCAAACCTCAAACTTTGTACAAAAAATAGAAAGTTCCTCACATTTCTGTGATGGAAAGTTCTGGAATCTGCGAGAAGCTACAAACTTCCACCCACCCAGCATTCCTCCAAGTATCCAGATAAAAATGGTACCTCACTTGTATGGGTAGGCCTAGTGCCCGCGACAGGAAAAGGTCTAAAACATACTGCAGAGACTTCAAAAACATTGATTACAAAAAGACCTTGTTTTGCAAGGGAGTCACTTGAGTTTTGGATCCCAGGCTCGGCGGCTGTCTAGGGAAACCTACCAATACCAGACATTTCTGAAAACTAGACACCCAGGGGAGTACAGGGGGGTGTGACTTTTGTGGATCCCCCAATGTTTTCCTACAGGGAATCCCCTGCAAACCAAAAATCTAGCTGAAAAAAATCAAATTTTTCTCACATTTCTGTGTGGGAAAGTTATGGGATCACTGGGCTGATACACATTTTTTACCACCCAACGTCCCCCCTCATTTCACAATAAAAATTGTACCTCACTTGTGTGGATGGGCCAAGTACCCAAAGCAGTAAAATGAGCAGAACAGTGTAAAATTCACAAACAACAAAGAGGGAAATGGAGAAAAAGTAATTTAAAACCAGGCCCCCTGCCCTCCCAAAAGTTTGCAAACTGTTTTCCTTAGAAAAAACTAAAATAGTTAATGCAAAATAGGACCCTTCCACAACTCCAGACCACCCACAATCATATTTACAAATGTAAGAAAAAATACTGATGCACCCCAGGACATAACAGGAGCCAGCCCTGAGGGGTGTCAGTCCCACGGGCCATGTATGACATCACTAATGATTCTCAAATACATCTCTGATGACATAATCCAGTGACTGTAAGTATGTTGTAAGAGTTTAGGATTTTTAAACATACATACTAAGGTACAACAAGGTATTCAACTAATGACTGATACTACTTCTCATATATAATATGTTAGTGGCTGTGTGACTGTGTGTATCCTTGTGCCTATGGGCGTGTGAGTGGTTGTATGGTTGTTTAAGTGGGTGTGTGAGTAGCTGTGAGGGTGAGTAAGATGCTGTGTGAGTGGCTGTATTGCTGAATGAGTGGGTATCTCAACGGCTGCATGAGTTCGTGACTGGGTGTATAAGTGGCAGTATGGGTGAGTGAGTGGCTGTTTAAGTGGGTGTTGGGATAGGTGAATTGGTGTGTGAGTGGCTGTATTGGAGAGTGAGTGTCTGTATGAATGGCTGTGTGGGTGATTACGTGGATACGTGAGTGCTTGTATGGATGAGAGAATGGGTATGTAAGTGGTTGTGTGGATGTGTGAGTGATTGTGTGAGGGCTTGAATGGGTGAGTGAGTTGCTTTGTTGAAAGGATGATAAGGTGAGTGACTGGATGTGTGAGTGACTGAAGGTAAATAAGTGGGTGTGTGAATAGCTGTATGGGTGAGTGTGTGGTTATGTGACTGGTTGTATGGGTGACTGACTGACTGGTTATATGAGTGGCTGTCTGGGTGAGTGAATAGTTGGGTGTGTGGCTGTACAAGTGAGTGAGTGAGTGAGGGATTGAGTGAGTGAGTGGCTCTATGGAGGAGTGAGTAGGTATGTGAGTACTGGTATAGGTCTGTGAATGGTTATGTGAGTCATTGTGCGGGTATTTGAGGGGGCATACAAGAGGTTGTATGGGGGTGTGAGTAGGTGTGTGAGTGGTTCTGTACATGATGTCATCAGTGATGTCATCAGTGATGTCATTTGAGATGTCATCAGTGATGTCATGAATGATGTGACTGACCATGTAATGAGTGTTGTAATATGTGAGGTCATAAGCAGTGCATTATGGGGGCATACGTTATAGTTAGTTCATGTAACTATAACTGCTGAGTTTCTCTGCTTTTGTACAAGTGAAATGTAAGCCTAATTAAAATGTCCCTGTAACTTCTATGGTTTTTTAAACTCTATTTCCTAACTATAACGTCTCTGTAAGTTTTGTTTTTTTTAATGAATTTTGATGATTTTTTAAATTTTATTTCGTAAGTGTTACCTGTAATCTTTGAGACCTACCTGTATAGGTAGGTTAGTGGGTGGGTGAGTCTCTGAGTGGGTGGGTACGTGAATGTCTGAGTGGGTCTGTGAGTGGTTGTGTGAGTCCCAGAGTTCTCTGTGAGTGGGTCTGTCAGTGTCTAAGTGGGTCTGGCTAACTAGCCCTGGGCTTCAAACTCCACTCCACTTGCAGAGTTAGCAGAATTTAGCAACCCCACTTTCCACGGAAAACTCAGAGTTACCGATAAACTCTGCACTCTGCAATGGTGCAGAATTTTTTGTGTCATAGGTGAGAGCAATCAATCGAGTGTGAGCTACCGCACCTGCGCTGGTGACTTGAGTAAGGGGGTGGGGCCTCTGACGACATCTCAGCAATCTGGCTGTGGGCGACTTACTTGTAGCAACAATAGGGTTTCTTGGCCCCCAACAGCCCTCTGCAGCCAAGGGAACTTCTACCCCCAACTAGTAGTACGCCAGGAGGCACCTGTAAAGAGTGATTGAGAAATGGGGCAGGGCCTACGATGACATCACAGCGATCCCAATGTGGGGGACTTACTTGTGACAACAATAGAGGTTCTTGGCTCCCAATGACCCTCAGCTGCCAATGGGACTTCTACCCCCAACTAGTAGTACGCCAGGAGGCCCCTGTAAAGAGTGGTTGAGAAATGGGGCAGGGCCTACGATGACATCACAGCAATCCCAATGTGGGGGACTTACTTGTGACAACAATAAAGGTTCTTGGCTCCCAATGACCCTCAGCTGCCAATGGGACTTCATACCCCAACTAGTAGTACGCCAGGAGGCCCCTGTAAAGAGTGGGTGAGAAATGGGGCAGGGCCTATGATGACATCACAGCAATCCCGATATGGGGGACTTACTTGTGACAACAATAGGGGTTCTTGTCCCCCAACGACCAACAGCAGCCAAGGGGACTTCCACCCCCAACCAGTAGTGCACTAGGAGGCCCCTGTGCAGATTGGTTGAGAAAGGGGGCTGGGCCTTCGATGATGTCTCAGCAATCCTGCTGTGGGGGACTTATTTGTCAGCAACAGGAATTGTTCTTGCCCACCAATGACCTTCAGCAGCCAAGGGGACTTCATCCCCCAACCAGTAGTGCACTAGGAGGCCCATGTGCAGAGCGGTTGAAAAGGGGTGGGGTCTCCGATGAGGTCTCAGCAATCCAGCAGTAGGGAACTTACTTGTCACAACATAAGGACTGCCCCCCTGACCCCTACTTAATGGCGGCCGATGTGAGGCTGTGCCGCTGGCGTGCTGAAGGCACACCAAAGGCAAGCCCGCCTGCGTCTGTCCCAGACCCGTCCGTGACCTGCCCGTGACCCAACCGCAATCAGTGCCCTGGTCCTCTGACCCGCCGCCAATATGACTCCAGCACCCTACACTCTCTCAACCCTGGGTGCAGCAACAACTGCCGACTTTCAATGCAAAGCAACTCCCAAGGCCCGATCTCCTGTCGACACTGCCGCTGCACCTACACTCACTTCCAGACCCTAGCAGCAGCCCCCAGCCTACCGGGCATCACCACTCACGAACCACTTAACTGTATCCTCCTCAACATGCCATAGAAATCTGGGACCTTCTCAACACCCCTCACCCGACGTCGCCTTCCTCACAGAAACCTGGGCCAATGCCAACTCTGCGCCCGACATCACCACTGCCATTCCCAATGGATACAAGATCCTGCGGAAAGATCGCCCCACCCACCCAGTAGGATGCATCGCCATTGTCCACAAAAGCACCCTCCGCATGACACCCACCTGCCGAGACAACACCACAACCCATAATGGAACATTTCCACTTTCAGAATCAGACCAACCCTAAAACGACTCTTGGGGGAACCCTCATCTACAGGCCGTCTGTCTCCTGTGCTCCTTCTACCGACACCATCTCTGACCTCATCGCACTCAATGCCCTCGCCTCCACTGACTACATCCTACTCAGAGACCTAAATGACCCCCAACACCACCACCCTCCTAGAAAACATCGCCAACATAGGACAGAACCAACTGGTCACCGCCCCCGCGCATACAGCGGGACACACACTTAACCCTGTCTTCGCAGAAGGAAACAGCGTCTCCTACAACCACATTACGGACCTCCTCTGGACAGCCCACCACTGCATCCACTTCTCCTTAAAAAAAAACACTGTACACAAGCATGCCAATCGCCTCCCCCATAGAAAGTGGAGCAAATTCACTGAAGATCAGCTCACCTCTGTCTTCATCAGCATCACAGCACCAACGCCAGACGCTAACAATGGCATGCAACCTTCACTGCTGGATCACGAACTGCACCGACACACTCGCTCCCCTCAAGAAAGCCACAGGATGACACATCAAGAAAGCAAGCTGGTTCACCTCTGCACTCCAAGAATCCAAGTGCTCCTGCCGATGACTCGAAAAGACGTGGAGGAACAACCAAAGCATCAGTAGCAGACTGGACTACAGCAACGCTCTCTATGCTGGAATCAACAAGAAACTACTTTGCAAACTCCAGACTGTCCAGTACGCCGCAGCCAGACTTATCCTAGACATCCCCCATGACAACCACATCACCCATCAACTCCGCAATCTCCACTGGCTCCCTATCAAAAGAAGAATAACCTTCAAGCTCCTCACTCACGCATACAATGTCCTCCACAACATCGGACCAGCATACCTAAACAACCGCCTCTTCTTCCACGCACCCAAGATACACCTCCGATCAGCTGACTTCTCTCTAGCCACCATCCAAGACCAGAATGGGAGGAAAGTCCTTCTCCTACCTTGCAGCCAAGGCCTGGATTGACCTCCCCCTCCACCTCTGGCAAGTCCCTACACTGCTCCAGTTCAGGAAGGACCTCAAGACCTGGCTCTTCGAATGACCCCAGCACTCAACGGAGCTGCCCCCCCTAGCGCCTTGAGACCCTCGTGGGTGAGTAGCTGCGCTTTACCAACCCTGATTGATTGATTCTTGGCCCCCAATGACCCTCAGCTGCCAAGGGGCTTCATCCACCAACCAGTAGTGCGCCAGGAGGCCCCTCTGCAAAGTGTTGAGAAAGGGGGCAGGACCTCTAACAGCGTCTTAGCAATCACACTGTGGGGGACTTACTTGTGGCAACATTAGGGGTTCTTGGCCCTCAACGACCCTCAGCAGCCAAGGGGACTTCATCCCCCAACTAGTAGTACATAAGGAGGCCCTTGTGCAGATTGCTTGAAAAAGGGGACGGATCCTTTGACAATGTCTCAGCAATCTGGTATTTGGGGACATATTAGTGAGGAACAACATAGGTTCTTGGCCTCCAACAACCTTCAGCAGACATGTGGACACTATCTTCCAACCAGAGGTGCACAGGAGGCCCCTGTGCAGAGTGGTCATGGGGGGCTGGGCCTCCAACAACCCTCAGCAGCCAAGAGGACTTCACCCCCAAACCAGTAGTGCATCAGGAGGCCCCTGTGCTGAGTGGTTGAGAAAGGGGGCCGGGCCTCCAAATATGTCCAAGCAATCAGGCTATGGGAGACTTACTTCTGGCAACATTAGGGTTTCTTGGCACCCAATGACCCTCAGCAGCAAAGGGGACTACATAAACCAAACAGTTGTGTGCCAGGAGGCCCCTGTGCAGAGTGGTTGAGAAAAGAGGCGGGGCCTCCGACCAGGTCTCACTAATTCTTGACAAGCTTGATCCTGACCTTTATTTTGCCTCTTTCTACTAGTTTCTGACCATTTTTGCCTCTTACTGCGTGTTTCTTACCTTTATCATGCTTCTTTCTGCTCGTTTCTCACCCTTATTCACCCTCTTTCTGCTAGTTTCTCACTTTCTTTTGCCTATTTCTAATCGTTGTTGACTTTGCTTCCTTCTGCTCATTTCTCACCTTTATCATCACTCTTTCTGCTCATTTCTGACCTTTATTATTCTGCCTCTTTCTGCTCGTTTCTCACTTTTATCTTGCCTCTTTCTGCAGTTTTTTTACCTTTACTTTGCATTTGTGCTCATTTCTCACCTTTATTTTGCCTCTTTCTGCTGATTTCTCACCTTTATTCACCTTTTTTCTGCTTGTTTCTCACCTTTTGTGCCCCTTTCTGCTTGTTGCTGACCTTTATTTAGCCTCTTTCTGCTAGTTGCTGGCCTTTATTCTCACTCTTTCTGCTCGTTTCTCACCTTTATCTTGCCTCTTTCTACTATTTGATGACCTTTATTCTGCCTCCTTCTGCTTGTTTCTGACCTTTATTCTGCCATTTACTGCTAATTTCCAAACTCTATTTTGCCTCTTCCTGCTAATTTCTGACCTTTATTTTGCCTTTGTCTGCTTGTTTCTGACTTCTATTCTGCCTCTTGCTGCTCGTTTCTGACCTGTATTTTGCCTCTTTCTACTTAGTTCTGACCTTTATACAGCTTCTTTCTTCGTGTTTCTCATCATTATTTTCCCTCTTTCTGCTCATTTCTGACCTTTATTTTGCCTCTTTGTGCTCGTTTCTCACCTTTATTTTGCCTCTTTCTGCTTGTTTCTGATGACTAGTTTGTCCCTTTCTGCTTGTTTCTTAAATATGTTCTGCTTTTTTCAGCTCCCCTCTGACTTTTATTCTGCCTCTTTCAGTTCATTTCTGACCCTTATTTTGCCTCTTTATGCTCATTTCTGATCTTTATCTTGAAATTCACGAGGTGGTACGTGAAATTCACGAGATACATTTCACGTACCACCTCATCTTTGACGGTGATTTTCTGTAAATTTTGCACACCTGTAATTTCGTATTTTGTATATATGCATATACTCTTTGATAACTGACTGTAATGCCTGACCGCCCTTTATGCACAGCCCTGAGGAAGCCCCAGGCAGATAAAGCCAATGTGGGGGGGCGAAACACGTGTTGGCTGCAACTTGCTTCCGCTTTTCTCTGGGATTTATGATTTGCCTTTGTTTTGAATGACTCTGAATGTTATGAAGAGTCAAGCACCGCATTAAAACTACAGAGGAAATAAATTGAATTATCTCCATACAAAGAACTACTTTTTTCTACTTGTCCTGGCATAATTCGAAGTTCTGTATAAGTGATGGGGAAGGGGTCTCCCATGGCCAAGGACAAGTAATCTATTTTAAATATGCTCTACTTGATGCAAGTTTGCTAAAAATCTGGACCCGTTACCCCCTTCCTTCTGCCCACTGACCTCTATTTTGCCTCCTTCTGCTAATATCTGACCTTTATTCTGCCTCTTTCTGACCTCTATTCTGCCTCTTCCTGCTCGTTTCTGACCTCTATTTTGCCTCTTTCTGCTTGTTTCTGACGTCTATTCTGCCTCGTGCTGCTCGTCTCTCACCTTAATTTACCCTCTTTCTGCTCATTGCTCACCTTTATTCTGCCTCTTTCTGCTCGTTTTTCACCTTTATCGGGCCTCCTTCTGCTTGTTGCTGACATTTTTTCTACCTCTTTCGGCTTGTTTCTGATCTTTTTCTTGCCTCTCTCTGCTCGTTTCTCATCTTAATTCTGCCTCTTGCTGCTCATTTCAGTTCTTTATTCTGCCTCTTTCTGCTCATTTCTCACCTTTATCTTGCCCCTTTCTGACCTTTATTCTGCCTCTTTCTGCTCATTTGGGACCTTTATTTTGCCTCTTTCTGCTCTTCCCTGGGGCCTCGGGGCAGCCTCAAAGCCCCATGGTCCCACCGGCTCCCCGCCTCCTGCGGGAGCCGGCATTGCTTTCACACACTGAGAGGTGCTGAACATGCAGCTCCCTGTGTTTGAGAGCAATTCTTCTGTTTCTCTGCTTGCTTGACAGGGGACGGGGAAACAGACGAAAGCTCAGCTACCAGCAAGTGATAGCATTTACACAGCTCTCGCTTTCTGAAAGTGGAGTGTTTGCTGTGACTTGGCAGGAGCAGTTAAAGCTCCCTCAAAGCCACAGTACACAGCTGTGTCTTGGAAGTGGGTAACCCAGAAAATAGCAGCATCCGGCCCTGGGGGGGGAAGGTCCCCAGGTCCATGTATGGCTCCAAATAGAGGAGAGCCGTGTGGCCCCCTTCCATATCAGTACTTAGTCCTGGGGAGTTTGTGGTCCCCGGGGCTGGAAAGAGGCTGCGTGCCCCCTTATTTTGAATTATTTGTACCAGGGAGGTGGAGGTCCCCGGGGCAGCAGGGTGCCTTGCGTTACTCCACTACCATTTGATGTGTAGTCCCTGGGAGGTGGCGGACTCCGTGGTGCGGTTGGGCCAAGCGGGCCTGCTGAATACATATTTTGAAGTGCCCCGGGGAGGTGGCAGTCCCCAGGGTGCCGGGGTGCTGTGTGGGCACACCCAGCAAACATAAAAAGGATTGCCCTGGGGAGATTGCGGTCCCCGGGGGTTTCATAAGCCCTAGTAGGGGGGCCCATGTGTCTTCCACTTATTTTTATGGAATGCCCTTGGGACCCGGGCCATTCAGGGGTTATTGAAAAGCAAGCGCAGTTGAAGTGTTGCCAGCCAATCAGAGCGCTGCATTTCTCTGCACAAGCTTGTTATTTTTCGCAAAGTCGCCGTGGCCACACATATCACTAACTTTAGTTTTAAAATTTCTCAACAACTACTGAACGGGTTTACACCAAATAACAAAAATGCCAAATTTGGTGTAATTCCAGCCAGTGGTTTGGGCTGTAGTTGTGTTCAAAGGTCCAATGGGAATTAACATGGGAAAAAGCATGATTTTGGAAATCCCATTTTCTCAGCCACCCCCCCCCCTTAATGGATCAACCCGAAACTTTCCATGCACAACAAGATTCGCCGGGGCACTTTAAAAAACAAAATGTTGTGATGATTCGTCAGCGCCAAAGACATAGGCAAGTCAAAAAACGCTTTTCCTAGGGAAACATGTTACTAACCATAAGTACATACTGGTGACCAGCAATAAGTATTGTATATATCACTAAAAAACAAAGGTTACAGGGATTTTATAGTGAGTATCAAATTTTACACACACAAAACCATAGAAATTCAGCAATTTTAGTTAGAGTTATCTGAAGTAACATTTACTAGTCCCCTAAGGTATCTATAAGTTGTGTCCCTGTCATGCACAGTTTTCTCATCAATAATTTCACTGCAAATGTTGCTGTGATATTATTAACAATGTCTCAGAGGATGTCATGAGTAATGTAATATGTGGGCTAAATAGTAGTGCATGGAGAGGGTGCAAGTCATAGTCACCTTAGGGCATGAGTTATAGTTACCTCAGATAACTCTAGCTTTAACCGCTGAATTTCTGCAGTTTTATGTGTGTAAAATCTGTACCTGACTATAACGTCCCTGCAACCTTTGTTTTTTTTTCGTGAATTTCTAAGGATTTTTACATTTTATTTTCTAACTATAATGCCCCTGTAATCTTTGATATTTTTTCAGTGAAATCCTATGGTTTTTTAATGCTATTTCCTAACTATAACATTCTTGTAACCTTTGTTTTTTTCAGTGAATTTCTACAGTTTTTAATGCTATTTCCTAACTATAACGTCCTTGTAACCTTTTGTTTTTTAAGTTAATGTTCTAAGGCTTTTAAATTTTATTTCCTAACTGTAACCTATAACCTTTTAGAGTGTGTGTGACTGAGTTCATGAGTGTTTCAGTGAGTGTATGAGTGAGTGTGTGAGTGTTTCAATGTGTATGAGAGGGTGTGTGAGTGTCTGAGTGGGCCTGGGAATGACTGCATAAGTGTCTCTTTGGGCCTGTGAGTGAGTGTGTGAGTCTCTGAATAGGTCTGTGAATAAGTGCGTAAGTCTCTAAGTGGGTCTGTGAGGGGTTGAGTGAGTCACTGAGTGAGTCTGTGAGTGGGTGCATGAGTATCATGGCAAAAATGAAAAAAGTGTGGGCTCCCAGGAAAGAAATGCCCTAGGTGGGTCAGGTCCGGGGGGCATGTGCATTTATTTTAAAATTAAAGGAGGGGTGCACAGAGCCCCTCTCCATAGGCATTTGTATGCCACAGGGACCCCCATCTCCCCGGGGCTAATATTTATATGAACATGGGTTGGCCACCCAGACCCCCTGGGCACCAGGGAAAAACCACCTCCCAGGAGCATTTATTTAATTTTTTTTAGATACATTCATTAAAGTGGGAAGTGGGCCGCACAGTCCTCTTCTCTGGCCACATACAGCCCCAGCTACCCATTATCCCGTGGCCCAACCATAACTAAATGGGCCAATTTTGACCTGAGGACCCCATCCCCTGGGGCCCAGCCTTCATTTAATAGGGGAGGGGGCCATGTGGCCCTCTCCCCAGGCTGCTTTTGGCCCAAGGTACCCCATCCCCCAGGGCATGTCCATGTTTCTTTGGTGCCCCCAGGGTACCCAGTGTGCAATGGGACCATGGGGTAGCCTCAAGATCCCTGCAGTCACAGGGGGCTCCCCACCTCCTGCTGAAGCTGCCATTGTTTCAGGAAGCAGGGAGCTGCATTAAATAGCAGATCCTTGTGTTTAGATCAGTGTTTTCATCTGTTCCCTGCACGCATATTTGCATGCATGGAAACTGATGAAAATGCTGCTTTCTGAAAGCCGGAGCTGTTTGATAGTTTCGGCTTGCAGAAAGCAGTTATGTTCGCTTTTGCTAGAGGGGAACTGTCAGCTCCCACCAAGCAAAACCAAACAGCTACCTCCCGAGAGTAGGCACCTTGGGAGATAGCAGAAGCCGGCCCTTGCAGGTGGTGGTTCCCAAGGCCATAAATGGCTCCTCAAGGGGGCAACCCGCCATCATAAAATTTAGCCACTGGAAGGTGGTAGTCCGCCAGGCCCGCAACATACCCCTTCATTAATTTATTTCAGCCCTGCGGAGATGACGGTCCCTGGGGATGCCAGGACACAATGCAGGCCCACCGCATTTTTTTACTGTAATTTCCCCGAAGAGGTGGTGGTCCTCGGGCCATGGGCCCGCATATATATTTTAGGGTGCCCCAGAGAAGTGGTGGTCCCTGGGGCTGTGGGGGGCCACATGAGCATCCCCGCATTCATTTATACACATTTGCCCCAGGGAAGTGGTGGTCCCTGGGGCTTTCATAAACCCTAGGAGGGGCGTCCATGCTCACCCTCCTATTTTTGTAGTATGCCCCCTGACCCACCAGGGGGCTATAATAAAAACAAGCACAGAATACTGGGCTTATTTTTTCCTTTTCTAATTTTACCATTGATTTGCAGCCCCGTCACGCATGCTTTGCAACCCATCATCCATTTGTGGTAAAAATAACAAAAATAAAACTTTTTTTTGCTCTGGCACGGTCCCTCTGGGACCACCCAAGAGGCCCAGGGATTCAGGGTATTCCTACCCTGCCCCCTTCTCTTTTAAAAAAAAAATATTTTGTGGGACTCAGCAGAAGCCGAGTCCCAAGATGGCTGTCAACCCTTTCTGGTTGAAGTGTTGGCAGCCAGTCAGATTTCTACATGGGGACTGTCGGTATCTTCGCACGATCTGCATCCCTATATTTACAAATTTGAATTTCTATTAATAACTTCACAACTACAGAATGGATTTACACCAAATCAGACAAGGCACTTCTCTAGGCCAATATCTACCTTTCTGTAAAAATTAGTTGAATTCCGTTGGGTGGTTGGTGCTGTACCTGTGCCTAAAATCCCTATAGGAAATTGCATGGAGAAAACGTGCTGTGGAACCTCCCTTTTTCTGGGCCCCTGCTTAACAGATCACCTCAAATCTATCTAAAGTAGGTCCTAACTATAACCTACTGGGATTTCATCAGTAATGTCACTTGACCATGTCATGAGTGATGTAATATGTGAGGTCATAAGCAGTGCATTGAGGGGGGCATAAGTATATTTAGCTCAGGTAACTAAAAGTGCTGAATTTCACTGGTTTTGTACGAGTGAAATCTGAGCCTAACTATAACATCCCTGTAACCTTTGTTTTTTTCAGTGAATTTTTTATGCTTTTTTAATGTTATTCCCTAACTATAAGGTCCCTGTAACCTTTGGTTTTTCAGTGAATTTCTGAGGTTTTTCAAATTCTATTTCCTAACTTAAAAGTCCCTGTAACCTTTGTTTTTTTAAGTGAATTTCTATGTTTTTTACATATGTTATGTTATTGCCATTTATATCGCGCACGGCTACTCAAGAGTGTCCCGGCATGGTAAATAGTAGTCTTGTTTGCAGAGTGGTGGAGTAAGGGGGCGGTACCTCCAATCAGCCCTATGGAATCCCACTGTAAGGGACTTACTGGAGCTAATAGGAAGGCTTCTTGGCACCCAAGGTCCCTTAGCAGCCAATGGGACTTCATCCCCCAACCAGTAGTGCACCAGGAGACACGTTTGCAGAGTAGTGGAGAAAGGGGTGTAGCTTCTGAAGTCCTCTCAGCAATCCTGCAGTGTGGGACTTACTGGAGGTAACAGGAGGGTGTGTTGGCCCCCAAGGACCATCTGGAGTAAAGGGGACTTCCTTCCCCAACCAGCATTGCACCAGGAGATGTGTTTACAGAGCAGTGGAGAAAGAGGGCATGGCTACCAACAACCTCTCAGCAATCCCATTGTGTGGGCCTCACTGCAGGTAACAGCAGGGCTAGTTGGCCCCCAAGGACCCTCTGAAGGAAAGGTAACTTCATCCCTACAACTAGTAGTGCAACAGGAGGGGCGTTTGCAAACTGTGGTAAAAGGGGGGGCCTCAAGCTACATGCCTTTTTTTCATTTTTTTTATATTCAGGGAAGGACTGCTGTGTGGCGCCCCCTTTACCTGTGCCGTTTTCAGCTCTGGGACCCCATTCCCCAGGGATGACCATTGCATACTTTAAAAAAAATAATAAGGGGAGGTGGCCATGCAGCTGCCCTTCGGGTCTGATTTTGGCCCTATGGACCCCATCCCACAGGGCCCGGCCTCAGTTGTAGGTGCCCTGGTCCACTTAGGGTGACAATTTGACTATAATGGAGACTGTGGGGGGAGCCTCAATGCCTCCGCAGTCCCTGCTTGCTCCCCACCTCCTGCAGAAGCTGCCATTGCTTTGACAAACAGGGTGATGCTAACATGCAGCTCCCTCTCTGTCAAAGCAATTGTGCTTGCAATCAGAAAGTGAGAGCATTTATTGCGCTCTCGCTTGCTGAAAGTGAGCATAGTTTGCTATGGCTTGGCAAAAGCGGTAAGCCCCCGCCAAGCCATACCAAAGAGCTTTGTCTGGGGATGGGCTCCCCAGGACATAGCAGGAGCTGACCCAGGGTGGTGGCAGCCCACAGGGCCATCTTTGGCTCCAGGAGGGTAGCCGCACAGCCCCCTCCATTTTTTACTTTAGTCCTGGGGAAGTGGTGGTCCCCGGGGCTGGGGCCTGCAACATTATAATATTTGAGCCCAGTAGAGGTGGTGGTGCCTAGGGCTGTGGGGGGGGGCAAGTGGACCCCCACATTTCTATGTCAATTTCCCCAGGGAGGTGGCTTTTCCCAGGGTGGGGGGTCCACATGGCCCCCCATTAATTAAGGTTGAAGGCCCAGGGAGGTGGTGGTCTCCGGGACTGTGGGGGGGCACTAGGCCCCCACATTTATTTTGACTGAAGCCCCGGGGAGGTGGCGGTCCCTTGGGGTGCAGGGGTTCAGTGTGGCCCCCTGCATCATTCAAATTTAAATCCCCACGGAGGTGGCAGCCTCTGGCACTGTGGGGGGGTCTGCGCAGCCCCCGCTTTGCTCATACATAAAGCCCCGGGAGGTGGCAGTCCCTGAGGCTGCAGGAGGTGTTCTGGCCCCACAATAGTTTATTATTGTTTGCCCCGGGGAGGTGGTGGGCCCTAGGGTGCGGTGTTGCCGCATGGGCACTCACTCATAGTTATAAAATACTGCCCCTGGGACAAAGCCCACTCGGTAGATTCATATAAAAGATGTGAAGGAGCCCACTTCACTCATTCAAAACCAGTGAAATTCAGCAGTTATAGTTATATGAGCTAACTGTAACTTAGGACCCTCAATGCACTGCTTACGACCTCACATATTATATTACTCATGACGTGGTCAGTGACATCACTGATTACATCACTGATGACATCTCAAGTGCCATTACTCATGCCATCATCAAGTGAGTGTAAGTGTTTTTAACAGTTTACACATGTTAGATATAGATACTTACCTCCTACAAAAGTTAGATTAGTATACAGTTTTACTACTAATGAGTGATAGTAACTCTAAAATGTGTGATCTGAGTTGGTGTGTGACTGCCTGTATCAGTTTGTGAGGGTGTGTGTGAGTGGCTTTATGGGTGTTTGAGTGCATGCATGAGTGACTGTATGGGTGAGTGAGTGAGTGGATTTCTGACTAGGTCTGTCGGTTTGTAGATTGTCATGTCAGTGATTGTATCAGTGTGTGAGTTGGTATCTAAGTAGTTGTATGGGTATGTGAGAGGGGGTTTGAGTGGTTTTGTGGGGGTGTGGGTATGTGAGAGGGTATGTAAGTAGCTGTATGGGTATATAAGTAGGTATATGAGTAGCTGTGTGGGTGTTTGTGTGGGTATGTGAGTGACTGCTGGTGAGTGAGTAGGTGTGTGAGTGACTGTATGGGTGAGTGATGGGCTGTGTGAGTGACTGTATGGGTGAAATGAGAGGGTATCTTAATGGCTGTATGAGTGAGTAAGTGGCAGTATGGGTGAATGAGTGACTGTGTGAATGACTATGGGTCAGTGAGCAGAGATGAGAGTGCTTGTATGGATATGTGAATGGGTATGTAAGTGGTTGTGTGAGTGAGTGTGTGAGTCCTTGTATGGGTGAGTAATTGGCTGTGTGGAGAGGCTGTATGGGTGCATCAGTGGCTGTATAGCTGAATATATCTGTGTGTGAGTAGCTGTATCAGTGAGTTTATGGCTGTGTGAGTTGCTGTGTTGGTGAGTGAGAGTTTGTATGAGTTGCTGTATAGGTGAGCGAGTGATTGTGTGAGTACCTGTATGAGTGTGTGAGTGGGTGTCAGAGTGGCTCTATGGATGAGTGAGTAGCTGTTTGAGTATTCTATTGGTCTGTGAATGGGTATGTAGGTGGCTGTATGGGCATGTGTGGGTGTGTGAGTGGTTCTGTGGATGATGTCATCAGTGATGTCATCAGTCATGTCACTGACCATGTCATGAGTGATGCAATATGTGAGGTCCTAAGCAGTGCATTGCAGTGGCATAAGTTATGGTTAGCTCAGGAAACTATAACTTGAATTTCATTGGTTCTATATCAGTGAAATCTGAGCCTAACTTTAAAGTCCCTGTAACCTTTGTTTTTTTCAGTGAATTTCTATGATTTTTAAAATTTTATTTCCTAAACATTACGTCCATGTAACCTTTGTTTTTTTCAGTGCATTTCTAAGGTTTTTTTCCCTACCTTTAATGTTCCTGTAATCTTTATTTTTTAAGTGAATTTCTATGTTTTTTTAACTACTAGATGCATCTGCACATTGGTGGAGAAAGGGGACCGGGCATCCAACAAGCTCTCAGCAATCCCACTATGTGGGATGCACTGCTGGTGACAAGAGGGCTTCTTGGCCCCCAATGACCCTCAGCATCCAAAGGGACTCCATCCTCAATAACTAGTGTGCCAGGAGGCACATTGGCAGAGTGGTGGAGAAAGGGGAAGGGCCTCTGACAATATCCCAGCAATTCCGCTCTGTGGGATTTACTGGAGGTAACAGGAGAGGTGCTTGGCCTCCAAGGACACTCAGCATCCAAGGGGACTTCGTCCCCCAACCAGTAGTGTGCCAGGAGGTGGGTTTGCAGAGTTTTGGAGAAAGGGGACAGCAATTATGTTGTGTGGGATTTACTGGAGGTAACAGGATGGGATTTTTGCCCTCAAGGACCTTCAGCAGACAAGGGGACTTCATCCCTCAACCACTAGTGAACCAGAGGTTTATTTTCAGAGTTGTGGAAAAAGTGGTTGCGGCCTCCAATGACCTCTCAGCAATTCTTCTGTTTGGGACTTACTGAAGGTAAAACGAGGAGTAGTTGGCCCCCAAGGAGCCTCAGGAGCCAAGGGGTCTTCATCCCCCAACTAGTAGTGCACCAGCAGGCACAATTGCAGAGTGGTAGAGAAAGGGGGGTAGCCTCCAAAGACATTTCAGCAATCTCGCTGTGCAAGACCTACTGGATGTAACAGGAGGGGTTGTTGGCCTCAAGGACCCTCAGCATCCAAGGGGACTTTATCCCATAAATAGTAGTGTGCCAGATGGTGCGTTTACAGAGTGGTGGTAAAACGAGGCAGGAACTTTTTTGTTTTATTAGGAAGGGGGGGTTCAAGGCCCCCTTCCCTGGGTCAATTTCAGCCCAGGGGCCCCATTCCAGCCTCGTTTTTACATAGCTTAAAGCCTACTCCTAATAAACTCTGTCAAATTTAGGAACCTGACGCTCCACCTTTCCCTTGTGTTTCTTGTAACTTCACCTGCACATTTACCACCTCTCCCAGGGAGGGTCTACTAGCTACTACTCAGAATGAGTCACAGGTGAAGGATGCTGGGCACTCTGCCTATCTGAATCACTTGGCAGAGCCCCCCCCCAGGCGCAGCACTTTAACTGTTTTAGCTTAAATTGTCGCTCCCTCCCAAAGCACCAGTAGCATTTATTCAATTTTCTTTGTGATGTAAACCCTGACGTAGTATTCCTTACGGAGACTTGGCTGCACGATAGCTCACTGCCGGACATTATTACTGCGCTTCCCGCAAACTTTTCCTTCTTGGGGCTAAACAGACCCCGTTCGGAGGAGGCGTTGCTATCATTTTCAAAGCAAAATTCAAATGTAAAATTGAGGAGCTTCTGTTTCCTAACTGTGAGGCTTTGCTTTTTACTCTTCTTTATGCAGAAATGTTTGTTCTCGGGTGCTCTCATCTATCGCCCGCCCCCCCTGGGTACCCAAGCGAATGGTGTTCCACCTTGCTGGATCTTCTGGCCCCCTATATTTTGCGGGCTGCTAATTTCACTTTGCTTGGTGATATTATTCTCCATCTGGAAGATGTCAATAACAACTTGGCATCAGCTTTTATTGAGGACTTAGGCATCCTCAATCTTGCTCTCCTTAACTCTGTACCTACTCACTTTGCAGGGCACCGTTTTTTCTTACCTAAAAACGTTGACTTCTGCCCCACTACTTCAGCTATGTTGGTCTGATCATTTTGCGGAGCCTTTTAGTATTAGGTCCCCGCAGTCTCTATTGTTCACCCAGTGTCAAAGCCTAAGGCCAGAAATTGGTCGAAACTTAATAATCTTGAACTGAATCAATTGCTTCTTAATACGCATCCTAACATCACTTTTCACCCTGAGAGTGACCATAACTCTGTACACCTTTGGCTTAGGGACGCCATGGACACCATTTTGCCACTGACCTTCAAGTAATCACGCAGATCTCATTCCCCGGTTCCTTGGTTCACAGACTCCCATAAACTGGTAAAAAAACAATGTAAACCACTCGAAGGACAGTGGAGGAAAGGAAAAACAAGGCTACATTTGAATATGTGGCTTCAATAAAAAGATATCATGCCCTTTGCAAAGAGGCTCGTGCTAAGTACTTCACGGAGAAGATTGTTAGCTCTCAACACTGTCAGAAGACTCTTTTTAAGGTGGTGAAAGAAATCTTGGCGGCTAACAACATCTTGCCCATGTGTTCTCTTTCACGGGACCGGTGCGATGAACTAGCCAACTTTTTTTTTAGAAAAGGTGGACAAGATTCACCGTCAGTTAGTTGTTGAGGCTACACAAGCAGAGAGCAGTTCGCATTTGATGACCTCTTTGGATAGCCCGGTGGAAGATTCTCTTGCAATGAAGAAGTTAGAGTAGTCCCTCTGAATTAGGGCTTAGTCATTGTTGGATCTTACATCCCTAAAGAATATTCTGCAACCATCAAATCGGGCTTTCCGCTGGACCCCTCCCCCCCAAACTCAAATTACTTAATGACTTGTTTCTATCCATCATTTTAAAACTCCTTAATTCCTTCCTGAGCATGGGTATCATTCCTCGAAGCGGAAACATGCTCTGGTTCTCCCCCTTTTAAAAAAAGCTGGCCTGGATCCCTCCTGCTGGTTTAATTCCTGCCAGATTTTGCTCCTTCCAGTCTTCTCCAAAATTTTGGAAAAGCATGTCAACATTCAACTTTTCACCTTCATTGAGACTTATTGACTTCTCCATCCTTCGAAGTCTGGCTTTAGGGCAGCTCACAGCATGGAGTCCACCCTTCTTGGGGGTGACTGAATGCCTCAGATAACATCTGTACTCAGGTGGCACGGTGGTGCTCATTCTGCTTGATTTGAGCGATGGTTTCGACACGGTGTCTCATTCTATTCTGATTGCCGGACTTAATGCCTCGGGAATTGGAGGCCTGGCTTTGGAATGGGTGAGCTCTTTTTTAAAGATTCACACCTTCCAGGTTTCTTTGCCCGACGACTGATCAATGACGCTAGGCCTGACCTCTAGAGTCCCTCAGGGATCTACTCTAAGTCCCCCTATACTTTAACATCTACGACTGACTGACTGTACAAGCTAGACACTGAACCATAATGAGAATAATGGGTTTGCATTGTAGCAACCAAGGGAGAGACTCATATGTAGATGCACCTGGTAGTAAGAAGCTGGTAGATCCACCGGGCACCACTCCGCATAATCTCATCAGTACTATTAAGAACTTAGATAACCCTGAAAACCGCTCCCTGCCCTCTAATCCAATTCCATATGGTAACCCTGGAGGGGAGGGGCCTGGCCCAGCAACTCCTGTTATTATGTCTGCCATTAATCCTATATCTATGGGCTTGTCGAATCAGGGACACACCACTCTCCCACTTAAAATCATTTCCTGGAATATTGCAGGAATTCACCCCAAATTGATAGACGAGGTATGGCTTAAGTACATCAGGGGTTTCGACATCATTTGCCTCCAAGAAACATGGCATACGGACGACATCGTGTTGGATGGTTACTGCTCCTTTACTGTCCGCGCAACAGCTTCACCAGAAGGAAGGGCAAAAGGAGGGCTGGCGCTGCTAATCACAGTCAAATATGGGTCCATAAAAGTCTTTGTTGTAAGCTCGTCTCCTTGGTACAAACTAATCATGATCTCCAATATGATACAAGTTAAGCTATTAGTGGTGAATTGGTATTATAACATCTTTAACCAAAATAGCTGTCATGTTATCGAAGCCCTACAGGTGGAAATTAATAATATCTCTGGGAAGTGGAAGCCACTATGTATTCTTTAGGTGGGGGATTTTAATTGCACTACCTGTCCGTATAGCACCAATCGAGTCTGTGGGCTGCTGGACAGAGAGAGCCAGCCCCAGACCCATTTTATCCACACACCACAGGGTGAGGCCTTAAACTCCATCATCATCGAGAATGATTTAGGCCTCATCAATAACCTGGCTAATAGTCCCTCATTTCTGTGCCCCACTTATGTTGGAGGAGACAGGGAAAGCTTCATTGATTTTATGTTTATTTCAAGGAAGTTCCTGACGCTCGTCGGTGACTTTGAGGTGGAACCAAACAATGCTAGTGACCATAACCCCCTCATAGCAGTCCTTAGTGTACTAGCTCAGGTAGGGAAAGGCGACGGTCGCCTGATCCACTACAATCGTAATAAAGGGGTAAGATTAAACTGGAATAAAATAAACCCTTCCCAATTTGAGGCAAAAACTGCTATAGCCAACTATGATCCGATTATGAGGTGCCTCCAACATGACTCTCATCCAGATGAGGTCATCTGCGAATTTGAATTGATTTGCGCGGATGTAGCCAAAAGACTAACTAAATCGGTCCAGATAAAGGAACCCCAGGAGATCCTCAAAATGGCCCTTCATGCCAACCCCCGTGATAGAACTCAAATTAAAAGTGCAAGGCAGACTTATAAAAGTACAATTAATCGAAGGAGAGATGAATTGAGGAGCTTAGCTTGGGATTATTTGGAGAGAGCCAGTTCCCTCAAAGATTCTAAAAGCTTTTGGGATATCATTAATCAACCTCTATTAGCGGAAGAGGCAAGGCAGATGGATTCTCTGATTCTGGGGGACGTCTGAGAATCCCATTTCTTGGCAATATTTAATCCAAACTGCCTCCAGTTAGAGGAGGAAAGTAGGGATTTGCCCCTAGATCTAACCTCGGCTTCTCAATTAAGCACTTCCCTTTCAGTAGCCAAGGTTGAGGAGGCCTTAGGGAACGGAATTTGTATGAAAGTTCTAGGTCCTGATGACATCCCATTAGATCTGTTTAAAAGTAATCCTAACCTTTGGGCTCCCTTACTGACTAATGTTTTTAAAGCAGTGGTGATTGGTCCCATCCCAGTAACCTGGAAGGAGGCCATCGTGGTTGCAGTGTTTAAAAAAGGTAATAGGAATGATCCTACCTGTTATAGGCCAATTTCCCTTATCGATGCCACAGAAAAGGTGTTGGGGAGGGTCATTCTTACCCGGCTTGATGCTTGGGCGACCAACACAGGGGTCATGTCCAAAACACAATATGGCTTTAGGAGGGGGATGGGTACCACCGAGCAGTGTCTCAATTTGTCCCTCATTATGGGCAAGTACATGAAGGCCAGGGGGGGTTCTGTCCACCTGGCCTTCATGGACTTGTCCAGTGCCTTTGATACAGTCAATCAGGAGAAATTGTCAGCACTAATGGGGAAAATGGGGGTTGAGGAAGCACTGATTACCCTCCTGCGTAGGCTTCATGCTACCACCACTGTTACCATAAGATATGGCCCGCAAGGGGATAAATCCAGGCCTATAGTCTCCACAGAAGATGTTCGGCAGGGGTGCATTTTAACTCCCTTTCTCTTTTTAATTCATACCAACGGCCTAGAGGCATTTATGCGGATGATACTGTGCTAATGGCCCTGACAGCAAATAGTCTCCAAAAATTACTCAATGCCTTCACTGATTTTATGTTGGCACTTGATTTAAAAGTCAATTTTATTAAATCATACACTATGGTGTGTGGTCCTAAATCGACTAAAACTAGAACTTTTGCTGTAAGGGATAGGAGTATTGATAAATTGAACAATTTTAACTATTTAGGGAACATTTTTAATAACAAGATGAATTGGGAACCACTTGTTACTGCAAGGGTGCACATGCGGGCAGGGTTGTGGAGGGGCTCTTCCGCTTTGCCTGCAAACTAGGCCATAAGCTGGTGACAGAGCTGGTTACACTCTACAAAGCCAAATGTTTGTCGGTTGCATCATATGGGGCAGGATTTTGGGATTACCATAAAAGTCGCCACTTACATGTCATGGAAAATAAATTCATAAAAAGGCTATTGATGACCCCAAATAGCGCCCCTAAACTCTTTTGTCATCGTGACTTGGGACTGGAATTTTTAGAGGATCATATAGATATGTGATCCTATTGTAGATCATACAAAAATGTGGCTGTCTGAGGAGTTAATGTTCTCAAGGGAGGTTATTAAAGATTGTATTAATCTAGATAGAGCACTGTCGATCCCTTGGCTCCGATTTGTTAGAGATAAATTGCACAAGATAGGCCTGGGGCATTTCTTTGACAATCCTGCTAGTAGCCATACAAATGCGAAAGTCATCATAAAAGAGGTGCATTATTCCGAGGTAAACAAGCGCCGCTCACAACTTGAGGTGACAGGTTTCCCATGTGTGTTCCCTGCCCAACAGCAATTTTATCTAACATTCACCATAAATGTACAGATACGATTTTATTTATTTAGATTTCACATTTTTTATTGGCTTTCGCAAGACAATCAGGATGGGTTGACAAACTTATGCCCTGCCCATGCAATCATTTTGCAGCTCTGAGCACTTTGCACCTTATGCTATTTTGCCCCTTTCTAAAGAGCCGAGGGGAAAATTTCTAACCCCACTGTTAAGAAAAATCTGCTGCTATGTACTGGGGTGCCCAACAGCAGGGCAGATGTTTGCTATGGCTTAAACTCCCACCAAGCCATAGCAAATGCTCCGCTTCCAGCAAGCAAGAGCATTAAATATGCTTTCGCTTGCTGGAAGTGGAGCAAAATTGCTTTCACAGAGAGAGAGCTGTATGTATAGCAGCTCCCTCTCTGTGAAAGCAATGCTGGCTCCCGCAGGAGACAGGGAGCCAGCAGGGACTGTTGAGGCCTTGAGACTCCCCCGCAGTCCCCAACAGTTGCAAGTGGGTGCCTTGGGTGGGACCAGAGCACCCAGGATACAGGCCTCCAAACACCAGTGCAAAACCCATATCACAGCACTCATTTTTAAATCATGTAAAAGTCCTAAAAGGCACTTTATAAGCTCACCAAAACGGTACTGTTAATGTACCTCCTCCTCCAACCAGGTCCTTTGACAACAGGTCTCTGAGATCAGAGGACAAGGGAGATATAGTTAGACACAAAACACAAAAAAACATATATACCAAAAATACTCTATAGTGCTAGTTTGCTACTCATAAAATACACATTGTCTATTTACATGTGAACTTCTATATATGCGCAATCTAATATATGCGCTGTTCAGTATACCATATTCTCCATCATACCGATGACTAGCCCTCACTATGTTAAAAGGACAAAAAGACCTTCCTATATCCATATATGCAATAGGTCTATTGTCTAGGCTGGAATGAAATAGTTGTCAGTTTTGCGAAATAACATAATGTCTCTATTTCAAAACGCCCTCTAAGACAATTATTATAATAACGAGCGGCATCCAAACAACAATGCCGACGTCCGCATTTAACCTTCAATACTCCCGTGATATATTCTCTCTCAACCCCTTCTCACTAACTACATCTCTTTACTCTAATCTGATTTCCAAAGGCATTAAAACCTGGCTATTGGACGCATACCATTTATCATAATATCGTACCTATATCTTCATAGCCTGCCTCCTGTGTGTCAAGTCCGTGGGGGGAAACCCTGTTCGTAAATCCCCGGTTTAAAAAATCCTTCCTGGTACTACGTCACTGTAGTAATCCGGAAGCAGAAAGAAGAACGAAACCCCGGGTCATTGGCCCCTTGACTCATGGGAATTGTAGTTCCTATCACTCACGTAGTTTAGTAACAGAGCCCTGATTTCATCCTTGATTACGAGTCTGGTCATAACGATCTACGTCCTTCCTAAATCCTCTTGTTACATGTATATAGTCCAATAATAATTATACTCAATAGCAAACTTATTAATATTGAGGCAATTACAGACCTACGAGCAAAAACTCAAAAGTAGACCTATATTATGGCAACCTCATTAATTCTGTAAGTGCTAAGTTGGTATATTCTGTTCATATTGGAAACCATCTAAGATGTAGTAAAAAGAAATGAAAAAAGGAGGGATACGAAAAAAGGGGGTATTGAAAAAGAAGATGGGATTAACAAGGAGTATGTACGGGATCATAACATCTTTATATGGAGCCCCAAGGAATATCCTCGTTTAACCCCAATACATGACTCTTAGTCCTGAACACCCAGCGTTGTTCACGTCTAAATACGGCTAAGGAGACAGCCGATATTTTATTGGTCGAAATACAGACTCTAGAAAATCAACTGAAATCTGGAATACAAATATCAGTGTATAAGAAGAAATTAGACGAAATCTCTAAGAATCTGAGTGAGATTAAAGATGATTTGGTGAAATATAAGATCACGAAATTGAAGAAACATCTAGACAGATTCTCAGTAGAGAAGGTTTACCCTTATACAGCTGATGGATACAGCTGATGGATACCAGACACCGGCGAACAGAAAATCTGCTAAGAAAGGGACAAGAGGGTGGTGCAAAGACACCGACGAGTGGACGTCTAACTCTGATGAGTGGAGTGACTCTAATGACTCCGATACAGACTTTGGAACAAGAAATACCTCAAGGAGGGCAAGAGGAAAGGGCCCGAGACAAACATCACAACAACAGGTCACTTGGACAGGCTACTGGCTGGACTCTGACACGCCGATATACACAGACGGAGGAAACGAGTAAATGTATTGAAAAAAGATTTTCAGAAAGCCGACCCAAATGTGGGTCAACGGTGCCACATACGAGTGAAGTTATGTACCCTCACCTATAAAAACAAAAGGGAAATAATTCTACATATACTTTAAACCCAGATAGTTATCCCAGTTCAAATAGACTATTCAAATTGACGGTCCTTGATGTATAGGACCAGTAATAAGATGTCATTGTGAATTTGCACAGACATAGGAACAAATGGTACTGTTGGCGGAGACTGACTAAAAGAAGGGCCCACCCCAGAGTTGATCATAAACAAGTGGGATACCTCTTCATTTAGACTCGCATTGTGAAAACACACGTCCCCTTCGGCTTGGATGCCTGTGTGATTTTGTGCCCCATTTGGACAAGGTCCTGATGAAGGTGGTCTACAAATTGTATTAAAGCCACCGAAACGCGCGTCGACCTCGTGTGTCCAGACCTGTATTATGTTTAGTCACCATCTTTTGTGAAAACTTTTGACATCTGGTTGTTTTCCTTGTTTTCCAGATGAGTACATATGTTTTGTATGACTGTGAACGAGTGGGTTGAGTGCATGTATGAGATATATTTTGAGTGTGTTGTTTCGGGATTATGTTATGTTTAAATGTTTATATAAAGTGAAAAATTAAATTTAAAAAAATGTGTTATTATTGATAATTGATGTATTAAAAAAAGTTTTGGGGTTTGAATTTTGATTAAATTGCTTTTTATATGGAAAATTAAGAAATTACTAAGAAAAATAAATTCTTTTAAAGTAAACTCATTTGTGTCAGTAGCACTATGTTTGGTTCCATACCTAGCCAGGATTAAATCCATATAGAAGAAATACAGGTCATAGGGGAGTCTTTTGTATTGAACACTTATTGCTTGTTCCCCCCTTACTCCCAGACCTTACTTACTGATAGGGGGGTCCCTTGTTCTTACAAGCACTTGGTGGCCTCCTCCATCGTGGCCAACCCAACCATGGGCTTTTCCACCACATCACTTCAATCCTGGCCCACCCTTTGGAGTCCCATCTTATCAACCTTTTTTTGGGCAGGACAGGGGACGGAGAGGACGAAAAAGAGGCAACAGAGGAGGAATATCACAGAACCATCAACAAGTGAGCTGGGACCCAGCATTGGAGCAGAGAGTAACGAGGAGTATGATGGTGTCCACAAGCGACCCGACAATCTAATTGTAAACCTGAGTACCAGGACTCTTAATGATTTGGAAATACGAGTCCTGACTAAGGGTTTGGGATTTGTACCCACCAAACGTGGTGATGATTTTATGGTACACAAGGAACTAGCAGACTTTTTTCGGAAGGTACGCTTACATTTCTTTTTCTCGAATATAGAGAAAGACACCTCGTTATCTCCTACCAATACTGGATTGAGGAACAAATCTACCTTCTTACCATCGCCACAACAAATCCCCCCTGAGGTGTTAACCTTTGAAAAGGCTGTCCTAAAGGAATATGAGTCACACAAGGGACAGATCAAGAAAGTGTTCTGCAATGTCTCTAATGTTGAAAGAAGAAGTATTGAAACATTAGGCATGGATACAACTATAACGATAAAACCGGCGGACAAGGGGGGTGCCACAGTGATTCTAGATACGGAAACATATCGAGATGAATGCTTGAGACAATTGAACAATATGAGATACTATAAACGTATTACACAAGATCCTACAGAGCGGTTACAACGTGAAATCTAGTCCCTGGTTGATAACGGATTGGAAAGGGATTGGATCACAAGAAGTGAAGCTGCATTTTTGATAAAAAGAAATCCTAGAGTCCCAGCGTTCTACATATTACCAAAAATACACAAAGAGCAGAGACCCCCACCTGGCAGGCCCATTGTGTCAGGGAAAGGTTCTATTTTAGAACCTCTCTCTAAATTTGTAGATCATTTCCTTCGTCCGATGGTGGCCGACATGCCTTCGTATCTGCAAGATACTAAGCATGTCCTTTCTCTTTTGGAGGAGGTTCCATTTGATCTGGGTTGCAATATGATGGTGACTTACGATGTAGAATCGTTATATACGAATATTCCTCAGGATGATACTTTGGAAATCATACAGATGCTATTGGAGAACTACCCCCGAGGAGATCAAACACCTAACTCCTTTGTAATGCGTTGTGCTTTTTTGGCATTGAAGGAAAATTTCTTCAGGTTTGAAGGTGACCTTTTTTGGCAGGTTACGGGCACTTCAATGGGCAGTACCTGCGCTCCTAGTATGGCTAATTTGTATATGCACAGCTTTGAGAAGAAATACATATACTCAGTGACCAATCCTTTCCAACAAAGATTGAAGATGTGGAGGCGATATATTGACGATATTCTGGTCATCTGGGAAGGTGACCAGAGCACGTTGGATGCCTTTTCGAACTGGCTCAATACATGTGATGTTAATCTAAAATGTACAGGAGAGATGAGTACCACCAACATCTCATTTCTAGATCTTTCCCTCTATCCTAAAGATGGCAGGATCTTTACAGAACTATTCCAGAAGCCTATGGCGAGGAACTCATTGTTGAGCTATCAAAGTTTCCACCCACGTGCTCTCCTTAATAGTCTCCCGGTGGGGCAATTCCTGAGACTGAGACGGAATTGTACAGAACTGGCACTGTATAAGAAACATGCTGAAAATTTGAGTGCAGATTTATTGGCCAGAGAATATCCAGACCGGTTGATCAAGGGAGCTTTGAAAAGAGCGCGCAATAACAATAGAGAAGCGTTGCTCGAGTCACATGATAAACCTAAAAGTGACAGGATGGTCTGTGTGACAACTTTTAGTGATCTGACTGATAACATCAAGAAAGCTGTCACTAAAAGTTGGCATATTTTGAACACGGTAAACAGAATCTGGAGAGACCATTATTTGCCTTGAAACGTAGTAGTAATTTACGAGATATGTTGGTACATACTAGACCGAGAGTCAATCCAATACAAATTAGACAACAAACTCTTTGGGGAGCCCCACCAGTAAGAGGACACTTCCCATGTGGGTCATGTTCGGTTTGCCCTTTCACACTACAGAAGTGGACATGTTTTTACATACACCTTGGTCATTGAATAATCATAAAAATTGCAACACAAGTGGGGTGATCTATATGATTACTTGTCCCTGCGCATTGAGATATATTGGGATGACTACAAGAAAAGTTAAACATCGGATTGTAGAACATCGCAGCGCTTTTAGATGCAAGAAATCTAATACTCGCATGACCAAACACTACATTGAAATGGCCCATTCTGAAAATGATCTGTCTTGGGTTGTGATTGACAAACCTAAATATGATGTGAATATGGGACCTCTAGAAAGAGTTCTCTTTAGACGTGAACAACGCTGGGTGTTCAGGACTAAGAGTCATGTATTGGGGTTAAACGAGGATATTCCTTGGGGCTCCATATAAAGATGTTATGATCCCGTACATACTCCTTGTTAATCCCATCTTCTTTTTCAATACCCCCCCTTTTTTCGTATCCCTCCTTTTTTCATTTCTTTTTACTACATCTTAGATGGTTTCCAATATGAACAGAATATACCAACTTAGCACTTACAGAATTAATGAGGTTGCCATAATATAGGTCTACTTTTGAGTTTTTGCTCGTAGGTCTGTAATTGCCTCAATATTAATAAGTTTGCTATTGAGTATAATTATTATTGGACTATATACATGTAACAAGAGGTTTTAGGAAGGACGTAGATCGTTATGACCAGACTCGTAATCAAGGATGAAATCAGGGCTCTGTTACTAAACTACACGAGTGATAGGAACTACAATTCCCATGAGTCAAGGGGCCAATGACCCGGGGTTTCGTTCTTCTTTCTGCTTCCGGATTACTACAGTGACGTAGTACCAGGAAGGATTTTTTAAACCGGGGATTTACGAACAGGGTTTCCCCCACGGACTTGACACAAAGGAGGCAGGCTACGAAGATATAGGTACGATATTATGATAAATGGTATGCGTCCAGTAGCCAGGTTTTAATGCCTTTGGAAAGCAGATTAGAGTAAAGAGATGTAGTTAGTGAGAAGGGGTTGAGAGAGAATATATCACGGGAGTATTGAAGGTTAAATGCGGACGTCGGCATTGTTGTTTGGATGCCACTCGTTATTATAATAATTGTCTTAGAGGGCGTTTTGAAATAGAGACATTATGTTATTTCGCAAAACTGACAACTATTTCATTCCAGCCTACACAATAGACCTATTGCATATACGGATATAGGAAGGTCTTTTTGTCCTTTTAACATAGTGAGGGCTAGTCATCGGTATGATGGAGAATATGGTATACTGAACAGCGCATATATTAGATTGCGCATATATAGAATTTCACATGTAAATAGACAATGTGTATTTTATGAGTAGCAAACCAGCACTATAGAGTATTTTTGGTATATATGTTCTTTTGTATTTTGTGTCTCACTATATCTCCCTTGTCCTCTGATCTCAGAGACCTGCTGTCAAAGGACCTGGTTGGAGGAGGAGGTACATTAACTGTACCGTTTTGGTGAGCTTATAAAGTGCCTTTTAGGACTTTTACATGATTTAAGCATGAGTGCTGTGATATGGGTTTTGCACTGGTGTTTGTAGGTGTGTTTTATTACTGTGTGTACATGTAATTCTACAATCATTTTATACTATATTGTTTTTTACAGACGGTGGTTGAGAAAGTTACTAACACCACCGATGGTTGCCATTCATTAAAGTATGGCTTTGTATTTGTATTTTTACTCGTTTTTCACAATGACAAGCAGAGTGACTGTAAGAAGGTCCTGATGAATGCCACGAACCTGATGGTCAATAGGCAGAAACATGTTGACCAAGTTATAAAAAAAAGGGAAGTATCTATATCCCCCTTTTTTCACTTCGCTTTTTAATTCTAACTACTGGGGACCCTAGTAAATTTGTTTAGTCCATCAGTAAGTTAGTTTTAATTCACAATTTTGTTTAAGTTTTGCACTCTGCCCCACACTCCCAGTATCATTGGATGATCAAATCACCTCACGCTCCTCTCCTGAGGGAGAGTTGTAGCCCACACTGTGCACCTTGCGGGCAAGGTGTGCAAGAGGGAACCCAATGATGAAGCATGTCACCTGCTGGTGAGTGAGGGTTCTCGTCTTTACAAAATGAATTGTCCCCTTTTTACACCCCACTTTTTACATCTTTAGGTTAGTAGCCAAATCGTCCGGTTTCTGTTTGTGAGTGTAGTTCATGTGGAGTGATTCCGTAGACGTTGATCTCTCCAATTTTTGACCCTCTTGGTGTGATTATAAAATCTTCGAGAAGGTCATCAATCGGCAGCCCATTGAACACCTGGAGAGAAACAACCTGTGAGACGCCTGCCAATCCGCTTTCCACTCGAACTGCAGCACCAAGACCACTGTGATTGACACCACTGATGACATTCTCATCCTGCTCAACAGGGGAGAATCGACAGCCCTGATCCTTCTCGACCTCTCTGCAGTATTCAATATCGTATCCCACCATACACTCATCAAGAGACTGCACCATATCAGAATCCAGGGAGATGCACTAAGATGGATTGCGTCATTCCTCACAGGATGAACTCAGATAATCTGCCTACCTTCCTTCATCTAAGAAGTCAAAAGCACCATCTGCGGCATCCCTCAAATTTCATTCCTTAGACCCACTATATTCAACACCTACATGACACCTCTAGCCAACATTGTCAGAACCCACAATCTTAAAATCATATCCTACGCCTACGGTACCCAGCTCGGTTCACTGACAAAATATCGATGTTAAGATTATAGAAGTAAAAAATATCAATACAAAAATATAGAATGCAAAAATATTGACTCCATATACTTGAATAGGTAAGTAGAAAAATATCAGAAAAAAATATCAATGTAAAAAATATAGTTGTACAACATTTTGAATTATATATATATATATATATATATATATATATATATATATATATATATATACCACAAAAAGATTCCTCCCACCAAGGAAAGAACCAGAGGGACACACCAGGGGACCAGGAAGAACAGCTTTATTGCCGCACAGGAGGCATGACGCGTTTCGGCTGATTGCCTTTTTCAAGTGCCAAACACTACAAACTGACACCTGCCGCCTTTCAATGATCCATTTCACCTCCATTGGTGGAAGCCCAGCTAAGGCGATTGGTTGCTGGAACGCCATCTCGCAGCCTCCCTCTGCAGACTACCACTCCCAGAAGGCACCATCCCGGCCCTCAGGGAAGCGTTTCTGTCGCCTTCTTAAAACTCATGGTGAGTGCTGGTGATCGGTGAACAAACGTGAATGGTGCAGTTTTAAAAGTTGTCCCAATGTCCTCGCAGCACAAGGTTCCTCTCCCTGGCCCCCTTTGACGTCTCACCGCATTTGCCCAAGATTGTGTGATATCGGAGACTGACAGTGAGCAGGTCTCTCCGTGCAGTCACAGACTGCAAGTTGCAGCGAAACTCCACAGTTCCTGGATGCGGGGGACAATGCAATCCAATCCCTTGGCAACAGAAAAGCTGAACAGAAGCACAGCAATACCCTTGAAGCTCCGGAAACAAAACGAGACGGGTCCCCCAGGCACGCTCAGGGCTAGCATCCGAAATATCCACAAAAAGATTCCTCCCACCAAGGAAAGAACCAGAGGGACACACCAGGGGACCAGGAAGAACAGCTTTATTGCCGCACAGGAGGCATGACGCGTTTTGGCTGATTGCCTTTTTCAAATGCCAAACACTACAAACTGACACCTGCCGCCTTTCAATGATCCATTTCACCTCCATTGGTGGAAGCCCAGCTAAGGCGATTGGTTGCTGGAACGCCATCTCGCAGCCTCCCTCGGCAGACTACAACTCCCAGAAGGCACCATCCCGGCCCTCAGGTAAGCGTTTCTGTCGCCTTCTTAAAACTCATGGTGAGTGCTGGTGATCGGTGAACAAACGTGAATGGTGCAGTTTTAAAAATTGTCCCAGTGTCCTCGCAGCACAAGGTTCCTCTCCCTGGCCCCCATGGATGTCTCACCGCATTTGCCCAAGATTGTGTGATATTTGAGACTGACAGTGAGCAGGTCTCTCTGTCCAGTCACAGACTGCAAGTTGCAGCGAAACTCCACAGTTCCTGGATGCGTGGGCCAAAGCAATCCAATCCCTTGGCAACAGAAAAGCTGAACAGAAGCACAGCAATACCCTTGAAGCTCCGGCCACAAAACGAGACGGGTCCCCCAAGCACGCTCAGGGCTAGCGTGCGAAATATCCACAAAAAGATTCCTCCCACCAAGGAAAGAACCAGAGGGACACACCAGGGGACCAGGAAGAACAGCTTTATTGCCGCACAGGAGGCATGACGCGTTTCGGCTGATTGCCTTTTTCAAATGCCAAACACTACAAACTGACACCTGCCGCCTTTCAATGATCCATTTCACCTCCATTGGTGGAAGCCCAGCTAAGGCGATTGGTTGCTGGAACGCCATCTCGCAGCCTCCCTCTGCAGACTACCACTCCCAGAAGGCACCATCCCGGCCCTCAGGGAAGCGTTTCTGTCGCCTTCTTAAAACTCATGGTGAGTGCTGGTGATCGGTGAACAAACGTGAATGGTGCAGTTTTAAAAGTTGTCCCAATGTCCTCGCAGCACAAGGTTCCTCTCCCTGGCCCCCTTTGACGTCTCACCGCATTTGCCCAAGATTGTGTGATATCGGAGACTGACAGTGAGCAGGTCTCTCCGTGCAGTCACAGACTGCAAGTTGCAGCGAAACTCCACAGTTCCTGGATGCGGGGGACAATGCAATCCAATCCCTTGGCAACAGAAAAGCTGAACAGAAGCACAGCAATACCCTTGAAGCTCCGGAAACAAAACGAGACGGGTCCCCCAGGCACGCTCAGGGCTAGCATCCGAAATATCCACAAAAAGATTCCTCCCACCAAGGAAAGAACCAGAGGGACACACCAGGGGACCAGGAAGAACAGCTTTATTGCCGCACAGGAGGCATGACGCGTTTTGGCTGATTGCCTTTTTCAAATGCCAAACACTACAAACTGACACCTGCCGCCTTTCAATGATCCATTTCACCTCCATTGGTGGAAGCCCAGCTAAGGCGATTGGTTGCTGGAACGCCATCTCGCAGCCTCCCTCGGCAGACTACAACTCCCAGAAGGCACCATCCCGGCCCTCAGGTAAGCGTTTCTGTCGCCTTCTTAAAACTCATGGTGAGTGCTGGTGATCGGTGAACAAACGTGAATGGTGCAGTTTTAAAAATTGTCCCAGTGTCCTCGCAGCACAAGGTTCCTCTCCCTGGCCCCCATGGATGTCTCACCGCATTTGCCCAAGATTGTGTGATATTTGAGACTGACAGTGAGCAGGTCTCTCTGTCCAGTCACAGACTGCAAGTTGCAGCGAAACTCCACAGTTCCTGGATGCGTGGGCCAAAGCAATCCAATCCCTTGGCAACAGAAAAGCTGAACAGAAGCACAGCAATACCCTTGAAGCTCCGGCCACAAAACGAGACGGGTCCCCCAAGCACGCTCAGGGCTAGCGTGCGAAATATCCACAAAAAGATTCCTCCCACCAAGGAAAGAACCAGAGGGACACACCAGGGGACCAGGAAGAACAGCTTTATTGCCGCACAGGAGGCATGACGCGTTTCGGCTGATTGCCTTTTTCAAATGCCAAACACTACAAACTGACACCTGCCGCCTTTCAATGATCCATTTCACCTCCATTGGTGGAAGCCCAGCTAAGGCGATTGGTTGATGGAACGCCATCTCGCAGCCTCCCTCGGCAGACTACGACTCCCAGAAGGCACCATCCCGGCCCTCAGGTAAGTGTTTCTGTCGCCTTCTTAAAACTCATGGTGAGTGCTGGTGATCGGTGAACAAACGTGAATGGTGCAGTTTTAAAAATTGTCCCTGTGTCCTCGCAGCACAAGGTTCCTCTCCCTGGCCCCCATTGACGTCTCACCGCATTTGCCCAAGATTGTGTGATATCAGAGACTGACAGTGAGCAGGTCTCTCTGTGCAGTCACAGACTGCAAATCACAGCAAAACTCCACAGTTCCTGGATGCGGGGGCCAAAGCAATCCAATCCCTTGGCAACAGAAAAGCTGAACAGAAGCACAGCAATACCCTTAAAGCTCCGGCCACAAAACGAGACGGGTCCCCCAAGCACGCTCAGGGCTAGCATGCGAAATATCCACAAAAAGATTCCTCCCACCAAGGAAAGAACCAGAGGGACACACCAGGGGACCAGGAAGAACAGCATTATTGCTGCACAGGAGGCATGACGTGTTTTGGCTGATTGCCTTTTTCAAATGCCAAACACTACAAACTGACACCTGCCGCCTTTCAATAATCCATTTCACCTCCATTGGTGGAAGCCCAGCTAAGGCGATTGGTTGCTGGAACGCCATCTCGCAGCCTCCCTCGGCAGACTACAACTCCCAGAAGGCACCATCCCGGCCCTCAGGTAAGTGTTTCTGTCGCCTTCTTAAAACTCATGGTGAGTGCTGGTGATCGGTGAAAAAACGTGAATGGTTCAGTTTTAAAAATTGTCCCAGTGTCCTCGCAGCACAAGGTTCCTCTCCCTGGCCCCCATTGACGTCTCACCACATTTGCCCAAGATTGTGTGATATCGGAGACTGACAGTGAGCAGGTCTCTCCGTGCAGTCACGGACTGCAAGTCGCAGCGAAACTCCACAGTTCCTGGATGCGGGGGCCAAAGCAATCCAATCCCTTGGCAACAGAAAAGCTGAACAGAAGCACAGCAATACCCTTGAAGCTCCGGCCACAAAACGAGACGGGTCCCCCAAGCACGCTCAGGGCTAGCGTGCGAAATATCCACAAAAAGATTCCTCCCACCAAGGAAAGAACCAGAGGGACACACCAGTGGACCAGGAAGAACAGCTTTATTGCCGCACAGGAGGCATGACGCGTTTCGGCTGATTGCCTTTTTCAAATGCCAAACACTACAAACTGACACCTGCCGCCTTTCAATAATCCATTTCACCTCCATTGGTGGAAGCCCAGCTAAGGCGATTGGTTGCTGGAACGCCATCTCGCAGCCTCCCTCGGCAGACTACGACTCCCAGAAGGCACCATCCCAGCCCTCAGGTAAGCGTTTCTGTCGCCGTCTTAAAACTCATGGTGAGTGCTGGTGATCGGTGAACAAATGTGAATGGTGCAGTTTTAAAAGTTGTCCCAGTGTCCTCGCAGCACGAGGTTCCTCTCCCTGGCCCCCATTGACGTGTCACCGCATTTGCCCAAGAATGTGTGATATCGGAGACTGACAGTGAGCAGGTCTCTCTGTGCAGTCACGGACTGCAAGTCGCAGCGAAACTCCACAGTTCCTTGATGCGGGGGCCATAGCAATCCAACCCCTTGGCAACAGAAAAGCTGAACAGAAGCACAGCAATACCCTTGAAGCTCCGGCCACAAAACGAGACGGGTCCCCCAAGCACGGTCAGGGCTAGCGTGCAAAATATCCACAAAAAGATTCCTCCCACCAAGGAAAGAACCAGAGGGACACACCAGGGGACCAGGAAGAACAGCTTTATTGCCGCACAGGAGGCATGACGCGTTTCGGCTGATTGCCTTTTTCAAATGCCATATATATATATATATATAATAAAATAATAAATATTAAATATGATAAATAATCAAATTAATTTAAAAAAATAGTAGAAGTAATATACATTTAAAAAATATAATAAATAAACTTAATTTAAAAAAGTTAAACACATACATAATAATTCATATATATTTACTTTAAAACAATTAATAAACTATTAATTTTAATGTATTTTATAATTTTCAAATTATATAAATATTTACATATATGTGTACCAATAACATAAAATCAAATTAAAAAACATTCTATTATAAATTAAAACATTAAACTATTTAAGAATCTTCAAACTTAAATTTCCCACTCCAGTGAGTGCAACAGTAGGGAAAGTGTTCGATAGCGGAGGGGTAGAAATTACTATTCCCACTCCAGTGAGTGCAACAGTAGGGAAAGTGTTGGATATCAGAGGGGTAAAAATTACTATTCCAACTCCAGTGAGTGCAACAGTAGGGAAAGTGTTGGATAGCAGAGAGGTAAAAATTACTATTCCAACTCCAGTGAGTGCAACAGTAGAGAAAGTGTTGGATAGTGGCGGGATAAAATTTACTATTCCCACTCCCGTGAGTGCAACAGTAGGGAAAGTGTTGGATAGCGGAGGGGTAAAAATGACTATTCCCACTTCAGTGAGTGCAACAGTAGGGAAAGTGTTGGACAGCAGAGGGGTAAGAATTACTATTCCCACTCCAGTGAGTGCAACAGTAGAGAAAGTGTTGGATAGTGGCTGGATAAAATTTACTATTCCCACTCCAATAATTGTAAAAGTAGGGAAAGTGGTGGATAGCGGAGGGTAAAATGTACTATTCCCGCTCCTGTGAGTGCAACAGTAGGGAAAGTGTTGGATTGCAGAGGAGTAACAATTAATATTCTCACTCCAGTCAGTTCAAAACTAAAAGCAAACAAAATTTTAACAACAATAAAAAGATTTAAAAAACAAAATAAATAAAAAAATATCCTAATGGGGTGAATTGGGACGAGGGAATGCTTGGCTCTCATATAATTTTGTATTAGTTTTTTAACAAAAATGTGTGCTCAATTGCGGTGCTTACTGGAGGGGAATCACCCTAACCCTCCAAACGTTAGACCCCAAGGTCGTTACTTAAATCTGACAGCAGTCCTTGGCTCACACAATGAATGAAGTGTAACAAAAAAATTCCAATGGTTATACAAAACAGAAGAAATGTAAGTAAGTCCGTTTTTGTATAGCGCAGCTACTCACCCTTGCGGGTCTCAAGGAGCTGGGGTCTGTAGTGGAAATTAAGTGAGCTATTGCCCAGAGTCACATGGTGCTGAGCTGAGCTGCCACCGGAGCCAGGGATCGAACTGTGAACCCTGTATTCCGAAGTCAGCTACCCTGGCCGCTGCACCACACCTCTCCACTTGCACAATGCAATATTTTCAGATCTTTGTCTTTAATTCTTTTCGCCCAGCTAACACGTGTTTCGTCGATAGGGGAATACCCCACAACTTCTTCAGGGCTGTGCAGCTCGTCAGTCTCTCGATTTCTCTCACCTCTCTGCCGGTTCTACATCCGACCCGGCTGGTCAAGATTGTGTAGTCCACTTAAAATGGGTATCAAACGCCACAGTAGGTAAGTCCTAGTGCAGTGCATGTAATCCAACCGAATTCGGTCCTAATTGGTTAAAAAATATAGAAAGCCCAAATGTACCGTCCTTCCTGGAGCGACTGCACTCCCGCGTATAGTGTTCCCTTGGTCGTATCATCGAGCCTGACCGGGAGCGCATCGATCACACACTTACAACGAATCCAGTATGACAAGGAATCACAATCTTGGCTCATTCTGAATACATCACGTGCACATTCAACTATCGGAATTAATGTGTAAAAACAGATGCAAATTAATTCTACATGTCATGATTTATTGTTCCGAAAGAGTGGAACATGGTAACTTTGAAGAAAAGGGTACTTAATAGTAATTTCCATTAGCCGCTGCCGGGTATTTAACGATAACAAAATATCTAAAATAGTTAAACAAATCTCAAACCCTGCAGGAAAAACAGACAAGTACAAGAAGCGTAATACGTAGCTGATTGATAAAATTAACCGAAATGCATCACTGAAAATATTCAGACACTAGAAAGCAAGGAGGAAGAGACACATCGGCGAATCTATTTTTGCATTGTTTTAATTCTCTCATATATTTTAGAACGCCTTTTGTTTTGTGTGTCAGTATTCCACTTAAATTATGCTTGAAGGTTTGCGTTACAACACTTCTGAACAGATTTTACTACAGTTCATTTAAATCTGTATTTCCTATCCCTATGACGACCCTGTCTATCTTTGTTGCATTGATGTGTTGTTGTTGTTGTCTTTTTGCTTCGTTGATTAGTCGAAGGACGAATTAGCGTGCAGAAGTCCAAATCCCAAACGGAATTCCTTTTTGAATAAAAGATGAACTCCTTGAGAACGTGTCCCAATCTAGTCGCCAGAAAGAGCCTTGGCTGCAAATCACTGCATTCCAAGGTGGACGTTATAAACATCCACCAATGTATTTTCTAGCTCCTTGTCGCTCCCTCACAGCTCTATATTGTTGTACAAAACAATTATAATATGCAAAGTCTCATCCAAATCTCAAAAGGTCACCTGTTAGTTAAATGCAGCAGTATCCCGGACAAAGCATATTAGTACGCACGGAGGGGCACAAATTACGAAGGAACCGCTGCAAAAATAGTACCCCACACTACACTACTAAGCGTTGCTAAGGACGCATTGCATAGGGCAGCGTTGTTGTAATGAATACATTATTTTTATTTAGAAAATAATTACCGTCAAACGCAGGGTATGTGGTGACGTTCTGCAAGTTTCATATCTCTCAGTGCATCTGTTTTATTAAATTATTTTTTCAATTAGAAGAGAATAGATATTTTTTCTGTGGTGCCTACACCGACCAAATAAGGGGTGCATGGGTCTATGGATTCTATATATTAAATTTCATTCAAACATGATTTCTACATTTAAGGACAATGCTAAATATGAATTTGCATTAGCAAGAAAAAAGACTTTACCAGGTTGTTTTCATATTCATCTCATTGGTGAGTGTGATTGACGTGAATGACGGACACAGTGAGTCTGATTCACAAAGGTAAATTTACACTTTTGTGTAAGTTTAAGATTATTTGATATTTGCAACGGTATTTTACTAGTAGTATATTTATGACTGCAGTGTGTCCACACATAAAAAGATAGGACTGTCCTGTCTCTGAAACATGTCATTTCTTAGCACGCAGAAACCTTTCACCTTAGGACATCAGATTATATTACTGCATTGGGAGGCATTTAGTAAAGGTGGAGACTATTTACCTAACTGCTGGGTAAATAGTGGATTTCCACTGCAATTTTATGGCTGCTGACTAAATAGCAGAGATTATGCACTGTTTGAAAGGTGTTCATCTAAATAGATACAACATTTCATTATCCATTCAGCTGACCACTAAATAGGAGAGATGATGTACTACTTGTCCAGCTGCTGTACAAACAGCAAAGAAACTTCACTGTTCACCTGGCCACTGAATAGATAGCAGAGATTATGTATTATTTGGCCAGCAGCCATGCAAATAGCTAAGACATTTCACTGTTTACCTGGTAGCTGACTTGATAACAGAGATCATGTACTATTTGATGGGCATCCATTCAAACAGCAAAGAAGCTTCACTAATTGGACCGCTGCTAGAAGCAGTGATCATGTACTATTTGGCCAGCAACTGTGCAAACAACAAAGAGACTTCACTATTTATCCAGCCAGTGACTTAGGGGCACATTACGATACCCGGCGTAAAAAAATCCGCCAGGCATGGAAGCGGCAAAAATCCGCCCGCACACACCGCCTGAACACCGACCACGCCATTATGAGTACACAAACTGAAAACCGCCATCGGCGGAAAAATCATACAAAATACCGCCCGCCATCGTCCGAGTCGGAGTCAAACCGCCCGCCACGGACGGAAACACGCACGACAACACAAAACCGCCCGCCCTCACGGCCGACACACCGCACGTGAAATTACGATCGCACCGCCATGAGCGCGGAAAAACAACAAATATACCGCCCGCCAGCGCAAACAACGCCGATGAGAATCGACACGGCAGAAGCCATGGCGCCCACGTACCTGCACAGAAACCATCCGCACACAAAACCAATAGCACACAACATGGCCAACAAGTCCACACAGCAAGGCACGCACAAATACACAAGCACAGTACACATCCCGAAAACACCCCCCGGACAAACAAAAAATACAAAGGCCAGAACCCCAGACACAACACACCTGAAAACAACAGACCATGAGGACACACCCACATAGGTGAGTACAAAAGCAGCACTCCCACAGACCACAACCCCTTGCTACATTGCAAACCAGAGAGGAGAGGAGAGGACACAGTGACACAGCAAGGACAGCAGCACACCACAGAAACGCACACATCACAACCACCACCACCACCACCACCACCACCAAACACCACCACCACCACCACCACCACCACCACCACCACCAAACACCGGCACCACAAACCCCCTGCACATTACACAACACACACCGCACCACCACCACAAACACCATGGCACCACAAAGGATGCCCAAGTTCACGCCCATGGAGCTGACGGTCATGGTCGACGAGATCATCAAGGTGTACCCACAAATCTATGGGAACATGGTCCAGCACACACCACTAGCCACCAGAAACAGAATGTGGACCCGGATCGTAGACCAGGTCAATGCAGTCGGGACCCTGCCCAGGAACAGAACCGAGATAAACAAACGTTGGAATGACGTAAAGAGCCTGGTCAAGAAGAAGGAGGGCAAAAACAGAGAGCTGGCTGCCGTCACTGGCGGAGGGAATCCCGCGCTCTTTAAGACCTTCAAAGCGTGGGAGGAGAAGGTGCGAGTCGTAATCCATCCGGAGATCCTCGCCGGATTAGCAGAGGGAGTGGAGGCTGGTAAGTACAAACTAATGTATACCAGCACACCGCTATGTACACACATGCGCAACCACCATGCCACAGCTCCCAGGGACAAACACCCCCATGTCCAGCACACAATACACAACACATCACACGCACATGCAACAGACACTACCACACACAGGCCAAACCGAACAACTGTAAGATGCGTGGGGACATGTGTACACTAAGCCAGCCACGTAACCACCAACAGGTCCCCAAATATGCCAGAAGCGCCACAACGAGCACCCACCACACCCATGTGTCCGCCACAGCTGCACCAACTGACAAGTAACAGGTAAGTGGCAGGAACACAAAGTGCAGTGGGTCGGAGGGGGACAGCTGAAGTACAACACCCACCAGGCCCCCACTCCCACAGACCAGCAAGGTGGAGCACTCCCCACACCCATGTGTCAGGCACAGCTGCACCAACCGACAAGTAACAGGTAAGTGGCAGGAACACAAAGTGCAGTGGGTCGGAGGGGGACAGCTGAAGTACAACACCCACCAGGCCCCCACTCCCACAGACCAGCAAGGTGGAGCACTCCCCACACCCATGTGTCAGGCACAGCTGCACCAACCGACAAGTAACAGGTAAGTGGCAGGAACACAAAGTGCAGTGGGTCGGAGGGGGACAGCTGAAGTACAACACCCACCAGGCCCCCACTCCCACAGACCAGCAAGGTGGAGCACTCCCCACACCCATGTGTCAGGCACAGCTGCACCAACCGACAAGTAACAGGTAAGTGGCAGGAACACAAAGTGCAGTGGGTGGGACGGTGGACAGCCCAAGTACAACACACACCAGGCCCCAGTCCCACAGCACAGCAAGGAGGAGCATCCCCCACACCCCACACCCACGTGTCAGCCACCGCAGTGCACAACGACAGCCGAAAGGCAGACATCACGGTCCACAGCAATCGGTGTCAGTGGGTGTACAGCCACCCCCACGACCCACTACACCCCCCACCCCCACAGACCTGCAACATGGAGCACCCCCGCTAAGAGCCATGTGGCATCCAGTACAGTGCACGCACGAACAACTTGCAGGTGGGAAACTGGACAGGGCTGGATTACTGGAGGCATGAGGACCATAACACCACCAACACATGGGACATGTCACGTAGCACACGAACACGCAGCACCGCCCACCGTCACGAACAAGTGAACAATGTGCACACGGACATGAACAGCAGACTCACACCCCACATGACCCATCACAGACATAGCAACACCCAAGGAGCCACGTCTGCATGCACAAGCCACACTGAATATAGTCCCACACGGCAGCCACTGTGCAACTCATCACACACAACCGAAACACCATTGAAGTCCTGGCCATGTAGCCCCTACTGCCTGTCAACCACACACCCCACAACTACGCCTATGTAAGACAAACAACACTAGACGCAACAGAGCGGAACAACAGAAATGCACACGAACACCACTGAACCCATCAAACACACAGACACACCATGCACATACAACATACCATCCATCCCATTCGTCAGCCCCAGTCTCATGAAAGGCATGTCATCCGCACAGCTGCCACACATACAGCAGTCACGCTAAGACACATGCCCATGACCAACCATGTGCCAGAAGTCAATTAAGCGCACGACACACTGTGAGCAACAACACACAACATGGGCCACACCCCCCCGAGCACTGCAGTGATGCACATGGCACAGGGCAGCACGCACACCAAGGAGATGGGACAACTGCAATACGTTGGCTGGCACACAACTATCACTCACTCATAACGATGCGTCCAATGCCATGTCCAGTAACCACAACAGACAGCAAATATGCAGGGCATGTCAGGCATGCACACACCTCAGACCATGCACTGTCATGCTGCCACAACACATGTCACGTTCGGCACCCATGGCTCACAGCATGTACCCCAAAAGCATATACCCTCCCAAATGCGAATCTGGGGCATAGCCCCCATGTTGCCATATGCGTTCCTAAGCGTTCCATTTGAACCCCAAAAGCATATTCCATCCCAAATGCGAATCTGGGGCATGGCCCCCATGTTGCCATATGCGTTCCTAAGCGTTCCATTTGAACCCCAAAAGCATATTCCATCCCAAATGCGAATCTGGGGCATGGCCCCCATGTTGCCATATGCGTTCCTAAGCGTTCCATTTGAACTCCAAAAGCAAAGTACAAACCAGACCCAGGATGGGCCAGGAGCCCGCATACACCAGAGTCACAATGAGTAGGGGCAAAGCAACACACCCATCGGCATGGCCAATCCGTCCCATGCCACATGTGCACAGCACACAGTCCCATTGCCTAGCACACACACCTACAGATGCCACAGCCACACACTCGCCTCCGGGAAACCCATGTACGAGATTGCACGAACTGCCAATGTCAGACGACTAATACATACTTCGCCAGGTGCAACACAATAACAAATCTCATTCTCTCCACAGGTGACGAACTGCTGGACGCTGGGGATGGAGACAGCAGCCAGCACAGCCAGCCTACAAGCCCCCAACGAGGACACACGGATCTGGAGGATCTGTCCACCTCTTCGGACACGGACCACCAAGCTGGCCCATCTGGCGTGGCAGGGCCCAGCCGCTCCCCAGGACCCCTCCTACCCACCAACCCATCATCCAGGGATGCTGAACAGTCCCAGTCCCCTGCTGCCACTGTCGTTGCGGCCACACCCACGGTCATTGCGGCCACTACCACTGCCGCAACCGCCACCATCGCCGCACCGACCACCACCGCCTCCACCACCACCACGTCTTCGCTGGCACCAGCCCCAGCGCAGGTGGTGGCCCGGCCGACTGGATCCACCCTGGGAGCCACAGCGAGGACCGTGGTGAGCAATGTGGCTAGTGGGCAGGCCGGTGGCAGCAGGACTGGTAGGAGGAGCAGGGTCAGGGAAACGCCAGCCTCCCCTGGGAGCCATGCCCTGCCTCAAATGGCCAGAGTCCTTGGGGCCTATGAAGAGGCCCAAGGACAATGGGCCAGGTCTGCTACTGACACGCGGGAGGTGCTGGGGGTGCTGAGGTCCATGGACGCCCATATGGGCCAATTCGTGTCCCGTATGGACCAACTCGTGGACCTCATGGGCCAGCTGGTGGTGGCGGTGGGGTCACAGGCAAGGCCAGCAACACCACCTCCGCCACCACCTGCTAGGGCGCAGGCTCGGGCAGCAGTGTCCACTTCCCCTGCGTCCACAGCCAGTGAGCACACCTCACCCACCACCAGCAGGTCGCCACCACACACCCCCTCCCAAACGTGGAAGGGGCCGTCCGAAGAGGAAACAGATCTCCCGGGAGGACTTCGCACGCTCCAGTCGCAAGTGAGGCAGCCAGCCAGCCTTCCGCCAGCCTTCCTTGACCAGCCACTGCATTGACTTGCTCTACGATCCCACTCCACACAGCCATCTGGATGGCATGTGTGTGTTGGACTATGGACATAGAACCAGTGGGTACACCCTGATCATCACGCAGCCATGACCGACAGCTCATTGTCACTGCACGCACCACTTTTGTCATCACCTTACACACAATCACATGTCACAGTTTGTAATAAATGCACCTTTTTCACTAACTGCTGTTTGTGCCCTGTGTCTTTATTGTACGGAATACAACGGCCACCTTGGGCGGAAAGGCACCTGATGCGTGGCATGGAAATGGAATCCGGAGGGCCTGTTGGGACCTAGGGGTGGGAGACAGAACAGGAGCACATTCAATGAGTGTGTCACACACCCATCACACAGTACATGTCAACAACTACAAGCAATGTACACACATCGCACAGAGCAATAGGGCACAATGCCACAGCCACCAACAGTGGCATACTACCCTGGCCATGGAGCGTTGACACACTGCACGCAGTGAACATACGGCCACCCTGACACAGCACACACACACCTGCATAGATACAGACACATCATCCGTCGTACATGGACACTCACCGTCAAGTGAAGTAGCGGGCGATGAGCTGCTGGCGCACATTCCCAGCTTCCTCCTCTCCGCTGTCCACCTCACTCGAGCTGTCCTGGTCTGCGGGCTGGGGCCCTGGTTGATCTCCGTCATCCACAATGAGGGGGATCTGCTTCCGAATGGCCAGATTGTGCAGCATGCAGCACGCCACCACTATCTGGCACACCTTCTGTGGGGAGTACGCCAGTGCACCCTCGGTGCGGTCCAGGCACCTGAACCTGGACTTGAGGAGGCCAAAGGTACGCTCGACCACACGTCTGGTCCTCCCATGTGCCTCATTGTATCGATCGTCTGCTGGGGTGCGAGGATTCCTCAATGGACTGAGCAGCCATGCCCCATTCGGATACGCAGAGTCACCTGGGTGTGAGGGACACAGAGAACCGTTGCTATTCCAACTGGACAGGGGACAGCATCGCACAACCAGCACGCTACACCACTCCACATACTCACCGACAATACAGCCACGATCCTGTTGCAGATTGGCCATCAGTCGTGGCAAGATGCTGTTGCGCATTATGTGTGCGTCATGGGCCGAGCCTGGAAACTTTGCACACACGTGGGTGATCACCATGTCCGCAAGGCACACCACTTGCACATTCAGGGAGTGCGTGTGCTTCCTGTTGCGGTACAGGTGCTCAGTGGCCTGTGGTGGAACAAGGCCAACATGAGTGCAGTCAATGGCTCCCACGACGTGTGGGATTCTGCCAAGGGCATAGAATGCACCCTTCACTGCCGCCAATTCACGAGCCCTGGGGAATCTGATGTACCTGTTCCGGTACAGCATCATGGCTGCCAGTACATCCCTCAGCACCTTGCTGAACATGGGCTGGGACATCCCTCCTCCACTGCCCACTGTGTGCTGGAATGACCCAGTGGCGAAGAAATGCATGGCGGCCATCACCTTAGCCGTGGGGGTGGCAGCAGTCGGATACACCCTGCGGGGACGGAGATGGGGCTCTAACATGGCACACAGTCGATGCAGAGTTGGCCTGTCCAGCCGAAACTTCCTGATTACCTCTGTATCGTCCATGTCCGCCAGCAATTGGTATGGGCGGTCAATGTTCGGTCTCCGCCTGGGTTAAATGGCAGAGGACACATGTCAAAGCAACACGGCACATAGCAATTTCGCATACACATCACTGACATGACTGAGCAAGCACATGAGCCACAGCCCAGCTGTCAAGCTGGGACGGCACGGCCACAATACACTTACACAGGTCTCCCAACAATGGCAATGGCAAGTGAGACATACCACTGCCATGTGCATGCACATGGGGATCTAGGCCCCAATGACTTGCGGGGCGTGCTGATGGGGACTGACTGCATATTCGTCAAGCGGCAACGCCACGGCAACATGAGTGTCTGCTGAGCATGGTACTGCTTCCGAGGCTGGATGAGTATGGCACACGACGACGACGATGTGGGCACGGGCTGAGCGGCCAATACAAGTGGGACCTGTGGCACGAGGGGATATGAGACAGTAGTAGGTGTCAGCACTGCACCCTATGTACAGCACTGTACGGATCACAGCTCCCGAAACATTGACTGGTGTCCACATTGACAGCCCCATGCCAAGACGGCTGTGTGCTTGCAGTCACACGTCACAGGTGAGAGGTTACATTGCACGTGCCAGGTGGCAGTCGTACATAGTGGGAGCTGGCATGTGTGTGCATGTGTCTCCTGTTCAGGATCCACCAGATGGGCGCTGACTCTGTACTGACCATTGGACACAGCATGTTCCGTGGAAGGCTTGTGTGTGTGGGATGGTGGCACTGGATGTGCCTCCGTTGGGTGGGGGGCCATGCACAGGGCGGGTACGTCGATGATTGCGCATTGTTGGTCACAGTGGGTGCACCAACTGAAGATGTGTTGCCCTGTGTTCAATTCCTATGTCCGCATGATGATGGACTGTAGATGTGGGCAGACTACACATTGGTCGATGTGCTGTCTATATGCATGTGCCTTCACACCAGGCACAGCTGCCCCTGCACATGTGACCCCTGCTGGACTCGCTGCTGGGTCTGTGGAGCTGATGCACCTTCTGCGCGTGGGGCGGACAGCTCTCCTCACTTCCCTCATTGCGCATGTCATGTCTTTGCCGCAGGTGACATGGATCATGGAGGGCCCACATGTACGCGTGGGTAGGCTACACATGATTGTTCACTGGTCGCCACCCCAGTCAGTGTTTCGAATGGGAAGGTTGTCGTGCTGGTGGTATGTTCGATGTGGCGGATGGGCGGGCCTAGGTGCGGGCTTACATTCCGGACATGGGGGGGTAGTTGGATTGGCGACTAGTTGCAGTACACACGGGACACGTCTCTTCCTTTCCACATCTGGGTCATCCCTTGTACTAACTGACAGTGATACAGTCATCTTCGCCCCAGCCCTCATGTCCTCCCCTCGCCCCCCAATATGCATGCTCACCTGCGAGGCTAGCGCTTGCACAGGCAGCCCCAAGCTCGCACCAGAGAGGGCAAGGAGTGTATGTGTGGGTCCAGTTGCACGAGTGGGCTGTCTCAGGGTATGATGTGTGGCGGGACGCCGTCCACCTGCGTGGTGCCCCAAATGGAGACCCGGCCTGCATGGACTATGCATCACAGTCTTCGCCTTCCGGATCCGCCACCTGCGACACCCAGTGGCTGTGGCTGCCCTTGCGGCCATGCCGCGTCCGTCTGTGGCTGATGGCCCACACATTCACTCTTTGGCCTCTCTGGGGAGGGCTCAGGGGTGGTGGCGCACGCGCTTGCACTTAGTCGCAATGGCATGTGTCGTGGTTGGTATGATGGGCAATGGATGGGATGGTGCGAGCCACCTCCCGTGACGTCAGTGCTGCTCGTGCTGTGGTGCGTCCCCTACACTTCCATTTGACTTTTTGCCATGCTGGACGTTGAGGTTCTATTGCCTGCGTGATATGAGCAGGAGGAGCGCGAGGAGACCTCTCACACACCATGCTCCACTGCCATCCCGTGCCCTGTATCGCCTGTGCGGATTGACTATGTTGGGGTTACACCTGGTCGACTGGGGCTGTGTGTGCCTTGTCAAGGGGCATGGCGGGCGCACAACAGGATCCAGCTCGTCCACAGAGGGTGGGCTGAGGTGCGCCTGGTACCGCTTTGTACGTGTGCCCGGCTGCTGTGCACACACGTGTTCACTCCCCCCGACAGGTGTCCTCTCACAATGCCCAGGGAAGCGGTGGTGTACTGTTCATGAGCCCTCCCAACACGGCGTGCTCCAACTTGGCATGTGCGCATCTACCCGTCGCACCCACCCACCTGAGCACTGCGTCCATACGACTTCACACGACACATGTGTGTCTTCCACAGTAGTGCTACTCATTTGCGTTGACATCCAATACCAGTGGACTACATGGTCATGTCACGACTGCCGTGTACTTCACATACTCTCATCCTCTCTCATTCGTACTTGTGAAATGAGTCAGCGGAGACAGTTCTGGTTTCAAACATTATATTGAGTCTTCTGTCCTCTGTGATGCAGTATAGTGGACACTACTGGCAGCGGAATACATATTGAGGATATACTGAGCATGATTACAAATGGGATAGGGTGTGGGGTTACATCTGCTTGGCCAAGGCTGTGCTAATGTACATTTACGTATAGCTGCGGAGCTGCGGACTTTGACACAGACGGTATACATGTAGCCTACCAGACCGCTCGGCATCATGGGCACAGTCCATCTCAGTTCCATGTGACAGGTTTGCTGCGGTTGTTCCTCATGCACGCGTGCATGTGAGATGACATCAGGGCATGTGCTTGCGTGCATGCAGCGGCGTGCCACTTGTTGTTGCACTGTGGTGGTTACTGGACATGTCACAGTCACTGGGGTCGTGTTGTTGTTGTATGCACTTGTCGTCCATGCAAAGGTCCTGGTATGGGATTCCCGGGGCGGGGGTGGGAGGGGTGCAGCACCCACAGACTCCAGGCGACCTATTCATGTCCACTGAGCGGTGTGTGTGTCCATGTGCGCTGGATCCATGTCGTGTCCTGGTTGTTCGTGCAGTTCCGTCCATGTGGGTGCGATGCACAGAGCCCATGCCACTGCCTCCCACGATGCATGCGGTGTTCCTGGATGTGATGGGGAACAGTGTGCATGTCCCGGTCATATCCGATGTCATGGCGATGTCGTTGATGGTGTGGTTACAGTTGCCGGTCGTTTGGTATGGCTGTTGTGGTGGTGACTGGCCAGTCCGTGCGGAAGCTGAGCATGGGTGCGGGGTTGGACTTCATAGGTCAGTCGGGGAACCTGCGTTGTGGTCCGACGTATTTACAGGTTGTCAGGTATGCGATGCCGTCCAGCAGGGCTTCCATGTCATTGGTGGTGTACATGTTTGCCAGCCAATGAAGCGGATGGTGGCTGTCAAGGTGTTGTTCGTAGGTTGTCCCTTGGAGGACCATGATGGGGCATGCTGGGTGACATTCGATGTAGCTGTTCTCGATGATCCGTCGTGTGGAGGCACAGTGGTTCCATTTCAGTGCGCGTGCGATGTTGGCCACATTCGCCATGCCCCCATAGGCAGAGCAGGCCCTGTCGTGTGCGTCCAGAGGGAGGAGTAGTGGTAGCAGGTCCGCCTTCAGACATGCCGGGTTGGAGAGGCATATCTCGACGGGATGCTGGTAGGGACACCTCCGACAGTAGAAGACGGGCATGACGCAGCTGAACAATGTGATGCGGTAAGTCAGTCGGTAACTTACGTTCAGCAGGGACAGGAGATCGCATCCCAATGTATGTATCGTGCTGGTTTGGTACAGCTTGAGCTCTTCGGCGTAGTTGGGTAGGTGTGTTGCGGTTGCCATTTCGCAGCGGTGCGTTGTGGTGGCGTGCTCCGGCTGTGTGTGCAGTCTGCAATGTGCACACTCCGGGGTTGCTGTGAGCTCTGTGTAGTCGTGGGGAGACAGGACTTGTGTTCTGTTGGCTTGTTTGGAGGACACGGGCCCTCTTCCCACATGCTTCTCAGACAGTTCAAGGTCAGTGCTGTGTGACTCCTTCCAATTAACTTGCATGTGGCCGACATGGGGGAGTGTTTTCTTCTTTCTTCCCCGTCCGTTGTGTTGCTTCTGTGATATGCGCTATCTGCCCTGTGGTCGGTCTCCTCGGCAAGCCTGTGTTGGTCTATTCTTGGACAATGGCTGTATTCACCGGCTTCTGTCGTAGGGCTGTGGTTTCGGTGTTGGAATGGAAGGTCATTCAGTGCTGTCTGCTCTCCCTTGTGTGGGCGGCAGCCTGCCTTTCCGCTCTGCGTTGGGCCTTGTGTGTGGATGTAATTCTTGGGCCACCTGTTGTCGGTCACCGGGCTCTTTGGTGTTCCGTTTCATGTGTCTTGTTCATATGTGCAGGGTGGTATGGGTTTTTCAGTGTGGTACTGGCGTTCCTCTTCCCGAAGGGGCCCCTGCTTCTCCTAGTTGGTGTTGCCGCCGCTGTGTGCTTCGCCATGTTTGTTACACTGGGGTGTGTCCTGCTGTTGCGTGACTTCACTGACATGTGTGCGTCGGTTGTGTGGCGTTGGGTGTTGTCCGTGAATTGGGCGTTGGGGACATGTCTGTGGCAGGCCTGTCACGTGTCATGTGCGTTCGGGGTGGGGCTGATGTGTGTGCTGCTTGGTTGTGTCCCTGTGTCTGTGTGCGACGCATGCATGGCGCTGCGGTTGGCCTCTGCGTTGTGCGCATGTGTGGCGGCGTCATCGGCGCTTTGGGGCCGTGACGGGGTGGTTGGTTCCTAGTCCCAGGTGGTGTGTACACATGTGTTCCGCGATGTTAGGATTTGGCCTGTGTGTCATATGTGGATGCAATGGTGGATGTGTAGTGTGCACGCGCTGGTGGGGGGTTGTCCGCTTTTTCCGCCCTTGCACTGTGTGCGCTGTTTGCGTGCACTTGTTGTGTGTGTGCCTACCTGCGTCTCCGCGGTGCGTTGCGTCCTTGGTGGTGCATCAGCAGAAGCATGGGAAGGGCCTGCAGTGCTGGATTCATGCCCGGGGTGCCGCTTCTTCGTTGTCCGTGCTCTGCGTCCGTGTTTCCGCCTCTCTTTCACGTGCGGTGTCTCTTTGCCGTGGGAGCCGTTTGTTTGCGGCATCGTAATTTATGCGCCGGGCGGGGCGTGTTTCGTCGGACGGTGTGTGTCAGTTGTGCTGCGCCGCTACGTGTGCGGGCGCACTTTGATGGCGGACGGTGTTGCTGGCTTGCCGGCGGTGTTTGACCTGCTTTTCGCATCGT